>VMDO01011243.1:0-34100 GCA_007922755.1 Pedetes capensis
TATTGTCAGTGCTTCTCTGCTGTTCATAGGGTTTTCAATGGCAGATTGATTTTTGGGAGGGGGTTGCCAGGTCCTTCTCCCAAGCCTACAGCTTCTGGTGTTCCCAGGTGGTCTCCCATCCAGGTACTAACCAGGCCTGACCCTGCTTAGCTTCCGAGATCTGACGGGATCGGATGCCACAGGGCTATGGCTGCAGGCAGCCCATATATATATATACACACACACATACATATATGTATATACACACATATACACATGTATATATATAGTGTTTGTATGTATATATAATGTATATATTTAAGTGTGTACACTGAAAGTTATATATTACAACTGCTAGAGAATATCTGCTGGCAAGTGACCTGAATAGTGGTCCTCTTCCTCTAAAATAAAACACTTTGCTGACTGTGAGACAGACCATAAAACATTGATGTGATTTGTTTTTTCTGTTAGCCAAATCACAGACTTTATAACTAATTAATAATACAGACATACTTGGCTACATATTGTTACTTCAATCGAAGTCTCAGATTAGGAACAACACCACCACAAACAAAAAATGCCACTGATGACATTCTTAAGACTTATAAAGAACCCTGAACAACACGTGTCCATATAAAATGTAAATATACCTACTGAGCTATAACACAAAATCAATCAGAGAAGAGTCTGTCAGTTACCCTCTACCCAACACAGACCATGGCACATGTTATAGTTCAGGAGCTCAGTAGATCTCAAGAAAGAAAAGAAAAGAAAAGAAAAGAAAAGAAAAGAAAAGAAAAGAAAAGAGAAAGAAAGAATTCGTGAAGGTATTGAAATATTCATAAACCGTATTGTATGACAACTATATTCTTTATCCTCTTCTCTCCCCAAAACAAAAGGATATGTTGAAGAAAAATGTCTTTTCTATACACCAAATTACAGTTGTTTTAAGTTTTCTGGTTTGTTTTTCACTTGAGCAGCTCCACATCATATGATAAAGTTTCTAATCCTGGGGCACCAAATGTATCAGGATGTAGGGAAATGTATTGGGAGGAACTGTGGTTTTTCATTTTGGTTTTTTGTTTGTTTGTTTGTTTGTTTGTTTATTTGTTGTGGTACTGGGGTTTGAACCCAGGACCTGAAGGTTGCATGCTTTGCAAGTGCTGTACCACTGGGGTGCACCCTCAACCCATTTTTTTCACTTTTTGAGACAGGGTCTCACTAAGTTATGTAGACTTCCTCTGGTCTAGAATTTGCAATCCTCCTGCCTCCGCCTCCAAAGTCGCTGGGATTACAGGTGTGCGCCACTGCACCCAGCACAAGGAACTATGTTAATCTGACTAGATTCAGAGGTAAAGCTTGGAGAACACAGAGAAATAAAAAGCTACAGAGGTCTAAAAACAGTGGTTCAGAAATTGTGGAGTGTGTTGCTTTGCTTACTTGTTTGCTAATGGTTTGGTTTAAAATCACAGACTTTTAAAATGCACAGATCTTTTAAATCATAGACTTTCTGCCAGGGAAGTTCTGAGCTTATGTGAGAACCACTGAACAGATATTTTATAACAATAGATAATCTATAGTGCAGTATAGTATGGTATAGTGCAGAAGTATTCCTCCTAAAGTTATTTTTTAACTGAAACATAAAATTATAAATTTATTTTAAATTAAAAATATTTGTCTCTCTAACATTTTGTCTATTTATATAAAATCATATCACCTCTAATGTTCCAGTTGTTGTTAGTTGCCGTTGAGTGACCCTATGCACAGCAGATCGAAACACTTCTCTTCTCGATTCTGTGTCAGGCACATGATCTTATTTATATTTAAACCCATTGTTGCAGACACTGTGTCAATCCATCTGGTGGAGGGTTTTCCTTTTTTTCCATTGACCTGCCACTTTCCCAAACATAATGTCTTTCTCCAGCGATTGATCTCCAGGGATTGTCCAAAATATGTAAAATTCCGCTTCCACAGGTGTTGATTATAGAGCCAAGCAAAGCAAAATCTTGGACAACCTCAATCTTTACTCCATTTATTGTGAAGTTGCATACTGGCGCAGTCGTAAGGATTTTTGTTTTGTTGATGTTTAGTCGAAACTCCTATTGAAGGCTGTGATCTTTGATCTTCATCAGTAAATGTTTTAAATCCTCTTTACTTTCAGCAAGCAGAGTTGTGTCATCTGCATAACGCAGGTTGTTAATGAGTCTTCCTCCAATCCTGATGCTGCATTCTTCTTCATAAAGTACAGCTTCTTGGATTATTTGCTGAGCATATAAATTGAAGAGATACAGTGAAAGTGTACATTAAGTATGAAGTCTTTATTTGGTTTTGCACCAATATCAGAAATAATTTTCTCTATTTTTTCACTCATCTATTGTTGGTATATTTCTCTGCATGACAATTATCTGCCTTAAGGCATTCTGGTTTCCCCATTCTAACATCTTACTGGGCCATTTGTTATGCCGTCATAAAATATACAGGACTGGATATTGTGTTCCTAAAATTAGAAATTTATTACTCACAGTTGTGGAGACTGCGAAGTTCAAGATCAAGGTGCAGTTGAGTTTGGTGTCTGGTAAAAGATCAGTCTCCACTTCCCAGATGGTAGCTAATAGTGCATCCTCTGGTGGGAAGAAACATTATATGTTCATGTGATGCAATGGACAAAAAAGGGCAAACTCCACCTGTAGAACCCTACCTATTCCTTTTCATGGGGTTGGAGCCCTCATGACTCAATCACCTATTATATACTACACCTCTTAATATTATTGGACTGGGGATCATGTTTCAACATGAATTTGGGAGGGGAAAAGCATTCAAACCATAGCAAATTGGTATGGCTATTCTGGCTCTTGCTAAGAAAATTCTCTGTGATTTTAGTTTTCCCATTTGAATGGTCTGGTTTTTGAATTTCATGTGATGTAATTTTATAGCCAACTGAACTCACTGAATTGCTATTCTCTTTATTTGATTTACTTATGTTTAAACAAAGAAAAACAGCCTCACAAAATTATTTAGCAATGATTAGAGGATTCCAAAGTATCTCAATGACAGCAACATTTTTCTTATTGTTATTATCTGTCTTTCCCATTTCTGGGTGAAATATTATGCCACTTACTTCAGAGTAAACCTTTACAGTTATAAATCTAGAAAACCTAAAACTTTAACTATTTTTGGAAACATATTAATGGAAATTATTCCAAAGCAATTTAAAAAAAAAAAAAATTGTGATGGCCCTGCCTACTTATCTCTAAATTGATTGTTTTCCCCAGAGAAAGTAAACTATTTCAGAACACCATGAACATACTGCTATTCACATTTAAATTTGCTACTGATTTTAATTATTGCAACTAGTCATGATCGGCCTGATATTTTGCCTTGTTCCTTCATTTTCCTACTAGCTAAACTTTTCCTTAGCATTTAGATCAGTGCAGTCCCTGAGTAGAACAACTTTCCAGAACTTCATGATTTGGCGTTATCTCAAACTTCTTGGAGAAATTCCCATCATTTTGCATTCTAAAACTTTCTTTTTCTTTTTATGTATCCTTTACTTGTGAGGATATTTATTAAAAGCCCTTATCTAGGCATCCATCACCCCTACTATTTAATAACAAAATTGATACAGATAACACTATACAAAATGGTGTTGTGTGTTTGTTAGTTTTGAACCCCACTGCTAAGATAAAAATTCTAGGCCTGCTGAACACATTTGTTACAACTATTAGTTGTAACGGTTTCTTTCACTCCTCTAGCATAAGGCTTATGTTAAAAGTAGGCCCTCTTTCCAAGCATTCTCAATGCATACACATTATGCTTGCTAATCGAAAGTGGTAAGGAGGCCTGGCGGGGTGGCTCACACCTGTAATCCCAGTGACTCAGGAGGCAGAGGCAAGAGGACCGCAAGTTTGAGACCAGAAGCAGTCTGTGTAATTGTGTATTTAGCAAGACCCTGTCTCAAAAAGTAAAAAATTAAATAAATAAATAAATAAATAAATAAATAAATAAATAATGGGCTGGGTGTGCAACTCAGTGGTATGTTGTTGCTGTTAGGTCCCATCAAGTCGGTATCCGACTCATAGCAACCCTATGTACAACAGGGGAAATACTATTGTCAGTGTTTCTTTGCAGTTCATAGGATTTTCAATGGTGGATTTATTTTGGGGGAAGTGGGATGCCGGGTCTGTCTCCCAAGCCTACAGCACCTGGTGTTCCCAGGCGGTCTCCCATCCAAGTACTAACCAGGCCCGACCCTGCTTAGCTTCAGAGATCTGACAAGATCATATGCCACAAGGCTATAGCTGCAGCCTCAGTGGTATAGCACTTGTAAAGCATGCAAGCGTGAAGCCCTGGATACAACCTCTAGTGCTGCAAAAAAAAAAAAGTAGTAAGGAAACTATTTGAAATAAATAGTTTCTTCCTAAATCCTAGTTTTGTTGTTGTTATTAGGTGCTGGAAAAAGCCTAGGTTGTTATTGTTGTTAGGTGCTGTTGAGTCATTTCCAACTCATAGTGACCCTTAAAGGGTTTTCAATCGCTGATTGTTTCAGAATTGCCTCGGGAGTGGATTGCCACATCCTTCTCCCATTTTTGCAGTGCTGGGAATCGAACTCAGGACCTCAGAGACTGGAGAGCAGTGCTCTACCAACTGAGCTAAATCCCAGCCACAAAAGCCTAGGTAGGTAGCCTTATGTTTCCTTCACTATGTTTTTATTTAAACATATCATGTATCATTAAAACATTTTCTACATTAGTAAGTTTAATTCCATTTACTTGTGGGGCACTATCTACTAACTCAGGACTATAGCTTACAGTCAGTCTTGAGGTAATCAGTTCTCCAGAAAATGGCCAAGTAAAATAGGCACTAAAATGAAATATTAAAATTTTCAATAAATGCAATTTTTACCAATTTATACTTCCTACAGGGTTTCACTCAGTTGGGAAACTGTTGCTCTGTGCTCTGTGAGGTCCTGGGTTTGATCCCCAACATCACAAAAACAGAAGAAGGACTTGGCAGCCAGATCCTCATACAATCCTGAAATAATCAGCCATTGAAAACCCTATGAATGGTAGAGAAGCACTGACAGTAGTGTTTAGCCTGTTGTATATAGGGGTGCTAAATCTGATACCAACTTGACAGCACCTAACAACAACAACAACAACAATGAATATCAGACAAGCACTGACACAGTGCCTGGCAAGGCACAATATCAGTGAGTGTTTCATTCTGTTGTACACAGGGTCCCTATGGGTTGGACCCTACTGGACTGACACCTAATAACAACATTGAGTAGATCATAGGAGAAGACAATTAACCAAATCCTAATTTCTAACCTGGGCGAAGGACAGGGCAACCCACTCCTAGAAAATAATGTGCCATTGAAAACCCTATGAATAGCAGAGGAGCACTAGCAATATTGTTTGGCCCATTGTACACAGAGTTGCTATGAGTTGGACACCTACTGGATGGCACCTAACAACAACAACAATTTCTAACCTGGGTTGGGGTTTAGCTCAGTTGGTAGCAAGCTGTTCTATATTGTCTGAGGACACAGGTTTGATCCCTAGTACTATAAAAATGAGAGGATGAGGAAATTCACTCCAGAAGCAATCCTGAAACCATCAACCAATGAAAACCATATGAAGGTCACTATGAGACAGATACCAGGTGAAGACACCTAAGAACAACAACAGCAGCAACAATTTCTAATCTTGAGTTTAAGGGATCACACCAACAGCTATTTCTCTATTCATATCCTCCTTCTCTGCTAAACCCTATTACACAAAACTAGTAGTAGTAGTTAGGTGCCGTCGAGTCGGTATCCAACTCATAGTGACCCTCATAGGGTTTTCAATGGCTGTTTCGGGATTGTCTTGGGAGTGGATTGCCAGGTCCTTCTCCCATTTTTTGCGGTGCTGGGAATTGAACTCGGGACCTGAGAGACTGCAGCACAGTGTTCTGCTGACTGAGCTAAATCCCAGCCCCCATTACATAAAACTACTAGGCCTTAATTCCATGCCAGGACTCCTACAGAAGTGGATATCCTTGTAGAAATAAATTGGACACATGTCAGACAAGAAACACAAACACATCTGCCAATATAAACAACTTTCCTGTAAGAGGGACACCTAGTTACAGGTTGGACATTTTGGAATTAGGCTGACTGCCAGGATAAAGCTGGGATTTAGCTCAGTTGGTAGAGCACTGCTCTGCAGTCTCTGAGGTCCTGAGTTTGATTCCCAGCACAGCAAAAATGAGAGAAGGATGTGGCAATCCACTCCTGAGACAATCCCAAAACAAACAGCCATTGAAAACCCTGTAAGCATCACTATGAGTGGGACACTACTGGATGGCACCTAACAACAACAGCAGCCAAGATAAAGGCATAACCCCAGAAAAGCAAGACATTGTGAACACTGATGACCAAATACTCTATCAAGGCAGGGCTAGAATGGACAGCCACTCCCAAGAGAGAGAAATTAGGATCAAATTAGAGCAACACAATATTCTCCCATAAGTGACTCAAAATATAGACTTCCTTTATTTTGCAAATAAACTATAATATACATTAAAATTAAAAATTCACATATTCACATTACTTACTGTAATTCTGCATAGATCACATTTTGTATACCAAGTAACTTACTTTGGCATGATGACTTAGCATACAAACCCTGAACTGCTAATTATATATTAGCTCAATTTTTTGTTCAACCATTGGTCCAGTCATGTAAATGGTTCTGAGACATGACTTCCCACATAGATTGACTAGTTAAGCAAGCACCCACATGCATTATACTAGTTTTCCACACATGCCACTTGGGATTTTCCTGCTATTTACCTCCTAAAATACACACAGGTGTTTGCTAAACAACATTAAAACAATGGCCCTAAGTTATGTCATTATGCACAGAGTGATAGGCAGTGTTGAAAAGGATGATGCACTAAAAACTATGATATTCATGTTTATGATTCCAACAGATGCTCTCTCAATGTATCTGTGTAAGTTGTATTGACTTTATTTGCTATTGCAATTCTAGCTTTCATTCCATTCAAAAAAATATCTCAGGTCAAGTATAATAAGAACAGGGAAGGAAAAACAAGTAGGCAGTCATTAAGTTTATCAGGGTTGATGTTGTTAGGTGCTGGAGTCCAACTCATAGTGACCCTATGTACAGCAGATCGAAACACTTCTCGATTCTGTGCTGGCCACGGGATCTTATTTGTTTAAGCCCACTGCTGCAGACACTATGTCAATCCATCTGGTGGAGGGTTTTCTTTTTTGCGTTGACCTGCCACTCTCCCAAATATGATGTCTTTCTCCAGGGAATGATCTCTCCTGACTACATGTCTGAAATATATAAGATGCAATCTGGCAATTGTTGCTTCCAAGGAACACTCTGTTTGCACTTCTAGGACAGATCTGTTGGTTCTTTTGGCAGTCCACGTTATATTCAATAGATGTCTCCAGCACCATAATTGAAAAGCATTAATTATTTTCCTGTCTCCCTTATTCAATGTCCAGCTTTCACAACCATATGATATGATTGAAGGTTTAGAAAAAGAAAACATTTAGGAAGTGAACTGTGAATGGAGATTTGTCTTGGATGATGTTCTGTAATCATATATCATTGTTGTTATGTGCTGTGCTGTTGCATCGGGTTGCACTTACAGTGACCCTATGCACCATACAAGCTGGAGTTTAGCTCAGTTAATAGAGTGCTTCTCTGCACTCTGTGAGGATCTGGGTTTGATGCTCAGCACCAAAAATATGGGGAAAGGAAGTGGCAATCTGCTCCCAAAACAATCCTAAAGCAATCAGTCAATGAAAACTCTACGAGGGTCACTATGTGTTGGACTCAACTCAATGGCACCTAACATCAACAACATATACCAAAAAAAAAAAAAAAAGCACTGTGCCATGTGCGTGATGTGTTTTATGTCTAAGCTTATTGTTGCAGACACTGTGTCAATTTATCTAGTTGAGGGTTTTCCTTTGATTCATTGACTTGCCACTCTCCCAAACATGATGTTCTTTTCCAGGTATTGGTCTTTCCTTCCAATATGTCCAATATATGTAAGATGCAGTCTAGCCATCCTTGCTTCTAAGGAGCACTCTAGTTGCACTTCTTCTATGACAAATCTGTTGTGTTTTTGGTAGTCCATGGTATATTCAGTAGTTGTCTCCAGCACCATAATTCAAAAGCATCAATTCTTTCCCTGTCTTTCTTTTTCAATACTCAGCTTTCACAACCATTATAATGTGACTGAACATACCATGGCATGAGTCAAGTGCATCTTTGTCTTCAGTGTAACATCTTTACATTTCAACCTTTTAAAGAGGTCTTTTGCCACACCTTTTCCCAATGCAATGTGTCTTTTGATTTCTTGACTACTGTTTGCATGGGTGTTGACATTAGAACCAATTAAAGCAAAATCTTGGATAACATCAAACTTTTCTCCATTTATCATGAAGTGTCTTACTTACCCAGATGTAAGGATTTTTGTTTCTTGATGTTGAGGTGCAACCCATACTGAACCCAAGACTGTGTTCTTTGATCTTCATCAGTAAAGTCCTCTTCACTTTCAGCAAGCAGAGTTGTATCATCTGCATAATGCAGGTTGTTAATGAGTCTTTCTCTAATATTAATGCCTCCCTCTTCATAAAATCCAGCTTCTTTGATTATTTGCTCAGCATAGAGATTGAAGAGGTACAATAAAAGGATACAACCCTGCTGTACACCTTTCCTGACTTTAAACCAAGAAGTATTTTCCTGTTCTGTTCAAACCACTGCCTCTTCGTCTGTATAAAGATTCCTCATGAGTACAATTAAATGTTCTGGTATTCCTATTCTTCACAATGGTATTCATAATTTGTTGTGATAAACACAGTCAGATACCTTTGCATAGTCAATAAAACATAGACATCTTTCTAGTATTCTCTGTGTTCAACTAATATACATCAGACATCAGCAGTGATGTCCCTGGTTCCATGCCCTCCTCTAAGTCCAGCTTGATTTTCCAGCACTTCCTCGTCAATACCACTGCAGTCACTTTTGAAAGATCTTTAGCAAAGTTTCAGTTTTGTCTTGTCAAGCTACCCTTTGAATCTTCTATTTAGTTCCTTGCCTTCATTATATCTTCCTTAGCATTCAAACCCTAAACTGCTAATTAAATATTAGCTCAGTTTTTTGTTCAACCATTGGTCCATGTAAATGGTTCTGCAACATGACTTCCTAAATAGATTGAGTAGTTAAGCAAGAACCCACAAGCATTTTACTAGTTTTCCGCACATGCCACTTACTTTAGATCCTGGACATTAAGGGCATGTTTTTGAATCTCTTTTGACATGTAATTTGGTGTTTTTCCTTACTTTTTAATAATCTTTTGCTTTTTTCATGAATGATGGCTTTGATGTCATTCCACAACTCTGGTCTTTGATCATTAGTGTCTAATACATCAAATCTATTCTTGAGATGGTGTCTGAACTAAAGTGGGATATACTCAAGGTCATACCTTGGTTCTCATATACTTGTGCTAATTTTCTTCAGTTTCAGCTTGAACTTGCATATGAGCAATTGATGGTCTGATCCACCCCTAGTCTTTTTCTGATTTCTGAGACTGAGGTTTTCCCTCATCTCTTTCCACAAATGCAGTCAATGTGGTTTCCACATGTTCCATGTGGCGAATTACATGTGTATAGTCACCATTTATGTTGCTAAAAAATGTATTCGCAATGAAGAGGTCATTGGTCTGACAAAATTCTATCATGCAATCTGTAGAGTTGTTTCTACCACAAAAGCCATTTTTCCTACTACTGAGACTTCTTCTTTGTTTTTAACTTTACATTCCAGTCACCAGTAATTATCAATGCATCTTGATTTTGGAGTGCAAAAGCTGGTTAAAGTCTTCCCTTTCTTCATTTGTGGCCTTACTGGTGGGTGCATAAATTTAAATAATAGTCATATTAACTGGCCTTCCTCGTAGGCATATGGATATTATTCAATCATTGACAGCACTGTGATTCAGGACAGACCTTGACTTTTCTTTTTTAATGATGAATGTAATCTCATTTCCTTTCAAGATGTCATTCCTGGCATAGTAGACCTTTTGATTATCTGACTGAAAATGGTCAATACCAGTCCATTTTAGCCCACTGATGCCCTAGAATGTCAATGTTTATGTGCTTCATTTCACTTTTGATGATTTTGATGATCATCATTTTGATTATTTTCTACATTTATATTACATATATTCCACATTCCAATTATTAGTGGATGTTTACAGTTGTCCTTTCCCATTTTGAGTTGCATCACATCAGTAAATGGAAGTTCCTGGTGCTTTACTACAATTCCATCATTAATATTGACCCTACTTTAAGGAAGCAATTCTTCCCCAGTTGTCTTTTGAGTGGCTTCTAATCTGGGGGCTCATTTTATGGCACTATATTTGACAGTGCTTCCCTGCTATTCATAGGATTTTCAATGGCAAATTTTAGGAGTGGACTGCAGGGTCCTGCTTCCTAGTATGTCTTAGTCTGCAAGCTTACCTGAAACCTGTCCCACAGGGATGACCCTGCTGATATCAGTATTACTGGTGTCATAGTTTTCAGTATCACAGCAACATGTGAGCCCCCACAGTAAGGCAAAATGACAGACAAAAGTGGGAATCAGACATTAGTAGCTAATAATTTTCCTCACTTAGAATAAGTTTTCATATTTTGCTGGAAAATTTGCCATGATTTTAACTGCTACTTTATCCTAAACTTGCAATTAACAAAATAACTATTAAAGTGAAGAGTCCATAACTAAAGAATTAACTGTATTTTTCATTTGTGCAATTCAAAACATTTTAATCTGTATATTTTAAGGTAGAAATGTACAATTTTCTTAAGATTATTATTATGAAAATAGTTATTCTATTGCTCACAGTTTCTTACCCTCCCCTTTCCTATTCCTCTACATCCTTACTAATCTACAAGACATTCCTCACTTTTACCCAATCAAGGAAAGTTTCTCTATGCTGGCAAACTTAAGTTTCATAAATCCACAGAGACAGGTAGTAAAGACGAAACTCATAATGAATTGTCATTTTTTCTTACAAATTCAAAGTTGACAAAAGAAACAGTGTAATCATCGATCAATTATATTTTAGGGAGAAACTGTTTAGTGAAAATCAGACACTATTCACCTTTACAGATATTAGTATGCATCTTGATATAAATTCAAAGAGATCAAAATACAACATGGCATTTACCAGGACACCCTCACTTTAAGCAGGTCTCTCCATTCCTGATTCTTTTTCTGAAAGTCAGTCTATTGTTATAGCTGCTGGATTGCAGCAATATGTTGGCATGACATAAATTTCCAAATGATTTCAAAAGCTTCATATTTAATTTGAATAAATCCTAAATTTGTCAGATGCTGAACAATTCCTGAGGGGAATGAAGTATATCACCTTTAAACTACTCTGTAAAGTACAGTGATTAAGAAGTACCACTAAAAATCAGCCACATTGTCAAACTACTATAATTTAAAAAATCAAAAGAGTTCATATTATCCAAAGGAATAGTATAAGAATTATGTGTATAAGATACACTAGACAATTTGTACTAATCAAGACCAATTTGGTATTAAGACAATTATTTCCCAAAAGAAAGTTCTCAAGGATCTTTTAGAATTCATATTTAAGTCCTTGCATTGTCTCACTTACATTAGGTATTGGAATCTCATGAGTACGTTGTTGTTAGGTGCCACTGAGACACGTCCAACTCATTCCCACCCTCTAGAGTTTTCAATGGCTGAGTGATTCAGGCATGGATGGCCACATCCTTCTCCCATTTTTGTAGTGCTGGAACTAAGACCCAGGTCCTCAGAAAGTGAAGGGTAGCACTTTGCCAGCTGAGGTGAACCTCAGCCCTCTCATGAGAATAGGAATGTAGAAAAGCTGTTTTCTGCCTTTCTGCACTTTAATATTGGCTCAGACCCACCTAGATCTGTCCTTTTTCCATTTCACTGAGAGGGTGAAATGCACATACCTCTGGCTGCCCCATCTCTAAAACTGCAAAGCAGTTACTTGCAAAATTGCTGACTTTAAAGACAATGATTCAAAAGATATTTTTGCCTTGGTAAAATAGAAATTTTTTTGAGATCTATATCCATGGAAATGATGTAAGTTAAAATGTACTTCAGAAGGAAAGGAGAGAACCAACATATTTTGCCAGCAAAATATGTTCTCCTACTTCTATATGGACAAAATTTCTTTTGTAAAATAACAGGGATTGTTAACATATTTATTGTTGTTGTTAGGTGCTGTAGAGTTGGGTCTGACTCATAGCAACTCTATGTAAAACAGACTAAAACACTACCATACATTGTGCAGTACACAAAATATTTATTGTGTTTGAGCCCCCTGTTGTAGCCATTGTGTTTTTTTCTCATTTTGAGTCATGCTTCATCAGAAAATGGGGGTTTCAGGGGCTTTATTCCATTCCAATCATTTAGGTCAATTCTATTTTGGGGAGGCAATTCATCCTCAGTTGCCATTTTGAATGCCTTCCAAGCTGGCAGGAGGCTCATTTCATGGCATTACATCTGATAGTGCTTCCCTGGTATTCATAGGGGTTTTAATGGCTAATTGTTTGGGGAGTAGGCTGCCATATATCACTTCCTAGACTGCCTTGTTCTGGAAGCTCAGCTGAAACTTGTCCACCTTGGGTGGCCCTGCTGGTATCTGAAACACCAGTGACATAGCTTCCAGCATCTCAGCAAAATGCAAGCCCCCATAGAACAAGCAGACAGACACTTGCAGGGTCTGGGGGGGATCTATCTTATTATGTATAATTTGAAGAGTGAAATGGTCATTCAGGTGCTGTGACATATGCCTCTAAACCCAGTGACATGGGAGGCTGAGGCAGGAAGGTTGCAAGTTCAAGGCCAAAGTCAACATGCACAATTTAATTTAGTAAGACTCTGTCTCACAATAAAAATAAAAAGGGGGGCTGGGAGTGCAGCTCAATGACAGAGCACTTGCTTAGCATGTGCAAGAGCCTAGGTTCGATCTCCCCATATTGGGGGAATAGAAAGAGTTAAACTGTCAAGTTTTTTTTAATCATTTCAGGGTTAAGCAGACCAGATTATTTTGTCTTCATATTTGCCTTCTGTCCTTCCCTTACACAAACATTAGTCTCTCTTCCCAGTCTCAATGTCATTTGGTATCAGAGAGAAAAAAAATCATGGGAGTTGAAAGAACTTGAAAGCCTTTCTTCACATTTTATTCAATTACTTTGGGCTAAAGTTGCTGTTTAAAAAGAAAATTAATTTTTTTCCCAAAAGACTACAAAAGGGAATAACAAAATTTGTTCCTATGCCACACTGTATTTGAGTTTCATATTATCAGTGGTAATATAAAAATGAAATCTGTAAATTGTTCTAGTTTTTCTTATTTGCCTCCAATTTACAGGATACAACATCAATTGATGGAACTTCTCAGTCAGTTTGTAAGTTGTAAAGGTTTTACTCTTTCTCATGCCTCTGGATTGTAAGAGTTAGATTTTAAATATTCACTGCTTGAAATGACAAAATATGTTGCTGAAAGAGGTTATATAATTTAGTTTGCTGGAGATGTTGAGGAACAAAATAGGCACCTGTCCTCCTGTATTAGTTTAAATGTTTTTGTGCCTAGCAGCAAGGAAAGACAGTAAGTGACCTCCAGAAACACTTTTAAGCTGAATGAACTATGAGATGGGGATAGAAGATTGTTCACTAGTGCTTAGGTGTATCCTGAAGGCCCTTCACACAGATAGAAGTTTACAAAATTTGTATCATACACTACATTGAAGGAATACATTTTACCTAATTGTAAACGTCTTAGTTTCAATTTGTTTACTTAATTTAACAATCAGGTATTATTTATTGAATGTCATAATCATATATCATAGGCTAAAAACTGCCCCCCTACAAGCTATCCACATCAAAATCCCTGAAATTTATTAATAGAAACTTAATTCAGAGAAGGGTTCGCTCCAAGGGAAAATAAGTTAAGGACTATGAGATGAAAGAATAATTCTCAGTTTTCAAGGTGGGCCATAAATTAAATGTATGTATCCTTGTAACAGAAAGGCAGAGGGAGATTTGAGAAGGTGGAAAACTAAAAGACACCCACACAGAGAAGGCAGCAATATGAACACAAAAGTAGTGAAGAAAGTGAGGCAAACACAATTCAAGGAAAACCCAGAGATGATGTAAACACCAGAAGACAGAAAGAGGCAAAGAACAAGTTTTCTTGTAGAGCTCCCACAAGGAGTTCTGGTCTGGTCAGATTTCAGAATTCTAGTTTGCAGAACTTGGAGCAAATAAATTTCTGTTGATTTAAGCCATTGAGTTTGAAGTAATTTGTGATAGCACTGAGTAGAAACTACTACATCAAGTTTTAGTAAAATTTAAAGTCTGAATCTAAATAAACACAAGACAATCACATATAATCATTTGACTTTACATAAATTTTATTATGGTTGTATCAGTTTATGCTTATATTTAAAGGATCCGCTTAATATTTGATATCTCTATAAGATATATATCATAGACATACTCAACAATATATATAAATGTATATGTGTGTAAAAAATTTGATATCACTTGCAAACAGCCAACTTTTGAACTAGAGCAGAATTTTAGTATTTGCTATCCAAATTTCACTGTACAACTGTAGACATTGGAGTTATTTCCAATTTTTGATACTGTGAATGATATTGTTGTAGGAGAAAAAAGAAGTAATAATTTTTCCTCATCCAAGGTCCAAAACCAAAAACTGTACAACAATAGAGAGATTGAGAAAAGAAAAAAAAAGACAACTTATTGAATCAAAGCTCTATGTGATGAAGAAGCTTCAGAAATAATGCAAGCACCCAGGTGAAATTATATTTTAATGCTTAGATGGGATGAAAAATAGAATGTGATATAGCAATATGATTGGACAAAACAGATGTGATCTAATGGTGATAAACTGAGGGAGGAACTCCCGAGAGGCTGGTTATTCAGATTTTTCATTCCTCCAGATACAGAATGGAACACCTGTCATATGAAAGTCTTCAGGGGAGAAAGATGAAGGTCAGACAGTGACATTTCTAAGTTTTATGGCTTTCTTTGGGTACAGAAATTGTATTTTCTATGCTTTGCTTCAGAGAAAAGACTAAGAGATGGAGAAAACATAGCAGGAGAAGGTCAGAGCTTCTTGCCTCTGATGCCCTTCTGGTCTCCCTCAGTTCAAAGTACTCAGCATGTCCAACTGCATACTTTAGGGTATTGTATTCTGAGGCCCAGTACTATCATGCACATCATTTTATATGTTTCTGGCTACACATATAAAAACATTTCTTTTCCAGTTTATGAATAGAATTACTAAATCATCGGAAGTAAATTTTTCCCCAAGATTGCTGTAGAATTTAAAATTCCACCAGTAGGGTATGATTTTGTTTACTCCCATTTTTACTAATGTATGTAATTGGAACAACTTTTTTCTACTCTGTGGCATAAAATGAAACTAATTTTAGTCTTAATTTAATTTCTCTGATAATACTGAGATGGAGTCAACATGAGTAAGTCAGTGTCTTATGATGCACTGTAATGTCCTAGTATTCTTTTGTTTCACTCTTGAAGAGGAAACGTTTTTTCTCCTCTATTCTTCTAATTCAGTACTTCACTTCTGATATCAAAAGTGTAGGTAAAACTTCTTTTCTCTGTATTACCACCCAACACGAAACACTCTTGTGACCAGATGTGTGGAGTACTTTTCCTCTATACCAAGCAATTCTCTAGCTCTCTGCAGACACCAATTGGGTGTCCTAAAATTTAACACAATTCTAGTACCACCCATGATGAGATAGGTCAGATCCATTTGGTGTATCGCTCAGCTGCACAAAACTGCCCCCACAGGTGATGCCAATTCCAAGGCCAGTTTGTTACTTGTGCTCTGATGGACATGTTGGTAAATAAGAGGGCTCCTGATCCCCTCCTGGTGTTCAACCATTTTCTAGAATGGCCCTCAGAACTCAGGAAGACAGCGTCCTTAGTAAATTACTGGTTTGTCACAAAAAGGTGCTGGGCTGGGATTTAGCTCAGTTGGTAGAGCACTGCGCTGCAGTCTCTGAGGGACCCAAGTTCAATTCCCAGCACCGCAAAAATGGGAGAAGGGCCTGGCAATCCACTCCCAAGGCAATCCTGAAACAATCAGCGATTGAAAACCCTATGAGGGTCACTATGAGTTGGATACCGACTCGATGGCACCTAACAACAGCAACAACAACACAAAAAGGTATAACTCAGGAACAGCCAGATGGACGAGAAGCACAGAGCAAAACATGGGGTCAGTGGGCATGGAGCTCCCATGTCTTCTTCCTCCAAGCACCACCATGTGTTCATTAAAACCCTACAAGCTCATCTTTTAGGATTTTTATGGAGGATTCCTTATGTAGGTGTGATTGGTTAAATCATTGGTCATTGGTGATCAATTTAATCTCCAGCTCCTCTATTCTCCATTGGAGATCAAGGGTTAGGGCTGAAAGTCCTATTTCTCTAACCTAGTGGTTGCTTCCTCAGGCAACCAGACCCCATCCTGTTGTTATGCTAAGGCTTTCCAAAAGTCACTTCATTAGCATAAATTTGGGTGTGATTGATAGGGGATGGTGACGAATAGCAAGAGATGGTCCTTTCACCTTTATCTACTTGTCAGGAAAGAGAGGAATGACCAAATATATACATACATACACACATACGTACATATATACGTACGTACGTACATATATGTGTGTGTATTCCTTTTTTAAAATATAATTTTTGTTTATATTTGCAGTATGCAACATGATGGTATCCTTTATGCACAGATTGTAAAATATTATATCTCCAATCCCCCTAGTTTCCCTAATGATCCTTGAGTCTACAAACATACTTAATACATGCTTTCTGCACAATTATCCATCTGCCTGGAAAATGATTCTTCCCAAAGCCTTCCTAACTTAACTTTCGGTTACTCAAAATCTTTTTCTCAGAAGTCACCTGCTAGGCTGCTTAGTAAGAACACTCTTAAAATTATAACCTCTACTTTCTTCATAACCTATAACACTGTCATCCTTACCTATGTGTGCCTTGAGTAGAATATATTTCATTTAACTAGGCATGGGGCACCCACCTGTAATCCTAGCAACTCTGGAGGCTGAGGCAGGAGGATGACAAGTTCAAGGCCAGAGGCAGCCTGCAAATCTTAATGAGATACTGTGTCAAAATAAAAAGTAAAAAATGGGCTGGGGACTGGGCTCCAATGTTACAGCACTTGGAAAAGCATGCTTGAGTCCCTGGGTTCAATTCCCCAGTACCACAAAAAAAAAAAAAAAAAAAGATAAGGATTTTTGTGTGTGTTTTTTCATAGCAAAATATCCTACATAAACATTTATTTAGTATATTTTGATGCTAGGTAATCTTACAAGTGAATAAGAATTGCTTTCTGTGTGATCTGTTCAATTTTCTAATCTTTTCTTGTTATTATTAGTTTGCAGGAAAACCTAATTTTCTCAGTATCTATATACATCTTTTGTTGATTATATGTTTTCAAACCATTTCCTCCAATTTATGTCTTGTCTCTTCAATATCTCCAAAGTGCACATTGATACACTGAAGTTCTTAGTTTAAATGTAATCAAATTTATCTTGCTTAGAATATTCTTTCTTGTACTAAAGTCATGTTATTGTTGTCAGTGTTAAGTGCCATGGAATTGGGTCATATTTATAGTGACTATTATAGGGCTTTCAATGGCTGGTGGTTTGGGGATTGCTTTCGGAATGGATTGCCATGTCCTCCCATTTTTGGTGCTGGAGATCCAATCAAGGGCCTCAGAAAGTGCAGAGCAGCTCTACATTAACTGTGCTAAACCCCACAGAAATAGTTTTATAAAATTTCCTGTATGACTTTTAAATAATTTCCTTTTACATTGTCTTTATTACTTTATAAGTTTGGGTATAGGCAGTGACTTCATATTTTCTTACATGGAAAATCAGTTTTCCCTCCATCACATGGGCTAGGATTTAGCTCAGTTGGTAGAGCACTGCGCTGCAGTCTCTGAGGTCCTGAGTTCAATTCCCAGCACCACAAAAATGGGAGAAGGGCCTGGCAATCCACTCCCAAGGCAATCCCGAAGCACTCAGCCATTGAAAACCCTATGAGGGTCGCTATGAGTCAGATACCGACTCGAAGGCACCTAACAACAACAACAACAACTCCATCACATATTGACAAGTCTCTTGTCCCTTTTTCACTGGGTCTAAATTGTCATATATATCTCAATTTAAGGTTTTTTTTGTTTTGTTTTGTTTTTTGTTTTTTTGTATATCCATGGCCTGTATCTAGACTCTTTAATATGTTCACATGATAAGTGTTGCAAATCTACCACTAGTATTATATGTGCTTAAATAAAGTTGCTTTTTCAAAATTATTGATAGTTAATAGGATATGCCCTACCAATTTGTACTCGCTTCCCAGAAGAGCCTTTGTTGTTGTTGTTGTTGTTGTTAGATTTCTGCTTATCTAGAAATATTAAAGTAAACTTACTAAATTTTATCCACCAAAAACACGTTCATGGGGGATATGGAGGCTTTTCTGTTGTACTCGCATTGTATCATTACATCAATTTTGGAAATATTGACAATATTATTATCTTCTTCTGCATTACTATCTGTGACTAATGTATATGTGTTTGTATTTAACAACATCTAAAAACTTTTCTCAATGAAGCCTTACATTGTTCTCCTGAGATATGCCCATCTGTATCATAAATTATTTAGACTGAGGCCTGCTAAAATTTTACAGAAGATTCTATGTACTTCAGTGTGAGATTGACCTATAATTTTTTATCATATATTTATTTTCTAATTTTTATGTCAAGAAAAATTTCATGGTCAAAATATCTATTCCTTAGTCCCTAAAATGGGCTGGGATTTAGCTCAGTTGGTAGAGCACTGCGCTGCAGTCTCTGAGGACCCAAGTTCAATTCCCCACCACAAAAATGGGAGAAGGGCCTGGCAATCCACTCCCAAGGCAATCCCGAATCAGTCAGCCATTGAAAACCCTATGAGGGTCGCTATGAGTCATATACTGACTCGATGGCACCTAACAACAACAAAAGTCCCTAAAATGTTTGAGTAAGGTTGGAATATTTTGTTTTGCAAAAGTTAGAATTTTTCTGGCAAAACAAACAAACTCTATCCTAACTTGCCTGGTTGCAAAAGTTAGGTAGAAATTTCCTGGCAAAAAATTAATAAATAAATAGCCTGCCCGGATTTATTTAGTTTAAAGAATAATTATTTTTCCATGGCATGAGAGGATTGCTCAAATTGAAAGAAAGAGACAGAAGGTAGTAAAAAAAAATTTGACCTAAAAAGAATAAATATTTTAGTAATCAGACAGAAAATGTAGTTAAGTAATTGAGAAAGTGATACATATAATTATTTCAACATGACAGCACACACCTATAATCCCAGTTCTCAGGAGACTAAGGCAGGAACACCTTGAATTTGAGGACATGCCAGGATACATAACAAGGCCCTGTTTCAAACAAACAAGGGAAAAAGAAAGCAGTAACAACAACCACCAAAAACAAACTCTAAATGTCTTGGAGATACATATAAACAATTGGTTATGTTGTTGTTGTTGTTAGGTGCTGTCGAGTCAGCATCTGACTCATAGTGACTCTCATAGGGTTTTCAATGGCTGACTGTTTCGAGATTGCCTTGGGAGTGGATTGCCAGGCCCTTCTCCCATTTTTGTGGTGCTGGGAATTGAATTTGGGTCCTCAGAGACTGCAGCACAGTGCTCTACCAACTGAGCTAAATCCCAGCCCTAATTAGTTATGAGAAATGATATATATCATCACATGTGCAGGGCACTATTTTTATTTTAATAAAATACAGAAATTCTCATGATTGTTAAATCTCCAATTTAAAAAAATTGTAAGAACATATATGCTTAAAAATTAATTCAAGTAAAAAATCGGAATGAAAAAATAAAGAAAGAACTGGAACATTATGTATAATGCAGGAGGAATATCTTTGAATACAGAGCAGGAAATGTACAGCTCAGCCTCTTCAGAAACTGGAACAAAGAACTGTGAAGCTCCGGAATTATCAGACTGACTAGTTCCTCTATTTCTCAAATACTACTGAGATTTTGTTTGACTTTTCTCTGTACATAAGCTTTATATTTTCTTCTGTGTACTGCTGTTTTGTCCAATAAGATAGCTACTAGCTATATGTGGCTACAGAGCTTGGGTTTAGATCACTTGATCGAGTGCTGATCTGTAGGCTATCAGGGCCTGGATTTGATCCCCAGCCCTGCAAAAATGGGAGAAGGATGTGGCAGCCCACTCCTGATACAATTCCAAAACAATTAGCCATCAAAATCCCTATAAGGGCTGGTATGAGTCAGACATGATTGAAAGGCACTTCAGAACAACACATGAGGCTATAAATTGAAATTAATTAGAATTGAATAATAAAAAATTCAATTTCTCAGTTACACTCGCTAAATTTCAAATACTCAATGGCCACAGTGACTATCAGTTATCATACTGAATAATAATACAGATATAGAATGTTTTAAATAATGCATAGAACACATTTAATGCATTAGACACTAATGATAGAAGAGTAGAAGACCTGTTGCATGACAGCAAAGACATCACTGATGAGGAAAGCCAAAGGTTATTAAAAAGACAGGAAAAAAAGAAAAGACCAAATTACATGTCAAAAGAGACTCTAAAATTTGCCCTTGAATGTCCAGTAGCTAAAGCAAAGGAAGACATTATGAAGTTAAGGAACTAATCAGAAGATTTCAAAAGGGCACCTTGAGAAGATAAAATTCAAATATAATGACATGTGCAGACATGTGCAAGGAGCTGGAGACAGAAAACCAAAAGGGGAGAAAATACTCCATTTTTCTCAAACTTAAGGAATTAAAGAAAAAATTAAAGGCTTGAGTGGCAATAGCAAAGTGTTCTACAGGGAAAATATTAAATGATGCAGAAAAGAAGATGGAAGGAATACACAGACCCATTATACAAAAAAGAATTGGTGAATGACATACCATTTAAAGAGGTTTCATATGACCAGGAACCAGTGGTACTGAAGGAAGAAGTGGAAGCTGCCTTGAAGGAATTGGTGGAACACAAGCCTCCAGGAATTGATGGAATGCCAATAGAGATGTTTCAACAAACAGATGCAGCACTGGAGGTGCTAAATTTTTATGCCAAGAGATTTGGAAAACAGTTACCTGGTCAACTGACTGGAAGAGATTCATATTTTTGTCTAGTCCCAGGAAAGGGGATCCAACTGAATATGGGAATTATCAAATGATGTCATTAATATCACACACAAGCAAAATTTTACTAAAGATCATTCAAAATTGACTGCAGCAGGATATACACAGAAAAACGCCAAAAAATCAAGTCACATTCAGAAGAAGATGTGGAAGCAGGGACATCACTGCTGATATCAGATGGATATTATCCCAAAGCAGAGCATACCAGAAAGATGTCTGTCTATGTTTTATTGACTATGCAAAGGCATTTGACTGTGTGGATTATAACAAATTGTCTATAACTGCCAGGTCCATTTCCACTAGTGATGGGTAAACTGAGTCCCCACATAAGGAAGGGTACCTTTAAAAGGGCATCAGAGGGAACATCCACCGAAAGGGGAAAAGTACCTCAAAGCCTTCAGAGGGAAAGTCCACCGAAAGGTGAAGAGTACCTCCAAAAGAAGTCTCTTTATGGAAAAGGACTTGGAATCTCATCTTTTCTTTTTCCTAAATTAGAATTGGTCACTATTTTCTTCATATTGTGGATTTCTGGGAAAATTTATGAAAAACAAGTAATGAATATAAATATATAATCTTCTAATTCTGTGAGCATTCATATTGTGGATTTCTGGGAAAATTAATGAAAAACAAATAATAGATAATCAAATAAATATATAATCCTCTGATTCTGTGAGCAGTGCTAATTCAGAGAAGGAGTTAAGAAAACTCCCTAACAGGCCTGCAACAGAAAATTCTTGAATGACTGCCAATGCATGAACTCCTTGAGCCAACGCAGACTAAAGTTTTTGTACCAGCAGCCCTCCAATAAGCAAAACAATCTAATAAGTTAAAATATCCATTTTTCATAGTGTGGACTCAATGGGGTAACACACATATAAATAATTAAATAATAAAACCATATATATATATATACCTGTTCCCACAGTACAAAAGCTTCCTTGACAATTTTAACACAGAGAGGTGCTTATCTATCTAAAGGCAGACCTTGGTTCCCAGCTAGAGAAAAAGAGTAAAGGCTGCTGCTCTGGTCAGCCTGACCCTCCACTGCTATTATGACTGCCAGGTGTGTGTAAAACTGCATGTATTCTTACTACTTGCATGGCTAAATCCTAAAAAAGACTGTATAAAAAACTGAGCTATCCGAACAATAAACAGAACAGATCCACACTGCCTCCGAGCTGTTGTGTTTCTGTTACCCACCGACCCCGACTCCTCACCCGCCTTCGAGAAACCCTGGATCCTAGGCTACAGCTGGACTGTGGCATATAACACTGTGAAGAATGGGGATACCAGAGCACCTAATTGTACTCATGAGGAATCTGTAAGTGGACCAGGAGGCAGTTGTTCAAACAGGAGGCAGTCTTTCCAACAGAAACACTGCCTGGTATAAAGTGGAGAAAGGTATGTGTCCGGGCTATTTCCATACACCATACCTGTGCAATGTGTATGCTGAGCAAATAATCTGAGAAGCCAGATATTATGAAGAAGAAAGCGGCATCAGGATTAAAGGAAGACTCATAAATAACAATGTGATGAAGATAAAAGAGCACAGCCTTCAGTATGATTGCATCTCAACATCAACAAAACAAAAATCCTTACAACTGGGTTAGCATGCAACTTCACGATAAATGGAGAAACAACTGAGATTATCCAAGACTTTGCTTTACTTGGTTCTACAATCAACACCCATGGAAACAGCGGTCAAGAAATAAAAAGATGCATTGCATTGGGAAAAACTGTTGCAAAAGACCATTTTAAGGTATTGAAAAGTAAAGATGTCACATTGAAGACAAAGTTGTACCCGACTCAGGCCAGGGTATTTTTAGTTACAGCATATGTTTGTGAAAGTTGTGAATAAGAGAGACAGGAGAAAAATTGATACTTTTGAATTATGGTGCTGGACAACATATCTGTCCTAGAAGAAGTGCAACTAGAGTGCTCCTTGGAAGCAAAGATCTCTAGACTCTGTCTTATGTATTTTGGACATGTAGTCAGGAGGGACCAATCCCTGGAGAAGGGTATCATGTTTGAGACAGTGTCAGGTGAATGAAAACAAGGAAAACTCTCAACTAGATGTATTGACAGTATGCAACAATGGGCTTAAACATAAACAGATCACGTGCATAAAACAGAACTGGGGAAAGTTTCTTTCTGTTATACATAGGGTTGCTGAGTCGGACCCAACTGGATTGCACCTAACAACAATAACAAAGATGGATGATCAAAGTTGGCTGGTCAACTCCAGCTTTGTAGTAGTTCCTAAGAAGATACCAATACAGACTTAGTGAATTTTAAGTGTTTCTAGCACAAATGTGCTGAGGAAGGCAATCTAGTAATTCCAATTGGATCTACTAGCAATACTGGAGCCAACCAGTTGGGCAAAGAAAAGTGGTACATTATATAATATGAATATAATAATGAAGATATGTGAGTTCATTGAGAATAATATCAGAAAGAACCAAACTCATATTCTGAAACATGATTTTAAAAGAACAAATATCAGTAGCTTATAGAGAAGTGGAAATTAGCTTCTAAACTTAATTAACAGAATAACTGCCAAATTGTTACTCTTTTTTATTTTTTTTTTTTAGTTACATACAATATTCAAAGCTTGGATCAAATGAACACTCTCAAAATATTCTAGAAGCACTGGAATTCAATATAATATTGTTAAATGAATCTTAGCAATACTTGCCAAAAGGATTTCAAGTGAAAATGTGAACTTCTAGTAATTTCCAAAATAGAAATATTTAGAGATACAAAAAATATTTATATAATCAAAATCTCTTTTAGTTTTAAATCTAAAAATGAAAAGGATTATAATTTGTCTGTCGATCAAAGAAATAGCTGACTCATACAATGTAGACAAAGAACCAGTGCCCACTTTATGTTGCTTATTAGTGTTAACAATTTCTTGTTATTATTTAGTAACATATGGAAATGTTAGAGATAACTTTTAGATAAGATTATATTGTATATTTAAAAATAGAAAATAAGGCTGAAAAAGAATAGTTAATTTCTGTTCGTATATCATAAGCCATATTTTATTGTGTCTTCATCTGTGCATCAACATTTTACTTCAGATTTTTTTCAGAGAATATGTGCTGCCCTTCCAATAATAAATTATAATAAGTATTATTCAATCATCCAAAATACTTTTAGGTTTATGATTTTAAATCTTATCTTCCTTGTATATTTTTTAAATTTCTCTTCTAAGTCTGTATATATACAAAATCCCTGATGGCCTACAATTTCAGGAAACTTGCCAATAGCATTGAAAACTAAATATATTTGTCCTTTTAAAATCATACTAATGTTGATCTTGTGCTTCATTTTTGGTAAGATAACTAATATACTCATTGTGTTAACTTTTCACTCTCACATTGCATTATAATTGAAATTTAACCTATTATAGTTTTTCATATTCATAGGTAAAATGAATCCAACATGTTCTTATCTGTGAATTAATTAGTTGTTATTAATTAGCTGTAACTGTCACTAGAATTTCATAATTTGAAAAT
The DNA here is from genome assembly GCA_007922755.1 of Pedetes capensis. Lineage (NCBI taxonomy): Eukaryota > Metazoa > Chordata > Mammalia > Rodentia > Pedetidae > Pedetes > Pedetes capensis. The sequence goes on from VMDO01011243.1 coordinate 24,857, forward strand.
GATGTTTGAAAATATGTGAAGAAATTTATGTTTTAAAATACTGCATATTATTTTTCAAAAATATTTGGTGCCATTGCACACACTTGCAATCCCAGCAGCTCAGGAGGCTCATGCAGGAGGAATGAAAGCTCAAAACCAGAGGCATCCAATACAATTTATGGAAGACTTGGCTAAAAATACAAATAGTAAAAAGTCTAAGTGCACCTCAATGGCACCATAATTGCCTAGCATGTGTGAAGCTCTGGGTTCAAAATCCAGTACTGCAAATTAATTAATTAATTAATTAGTTAATTATAAAAAATTGAAAAATGTAAAGAACCTTCAGAAAAATATAATTAACTGTAAATAAATGTGTCAAAGCTAACCAGGATTTTCTTTAGCAACTATTCTTGAAACAATTTGTAGTTTCTGATGTGGCTGCATGATGTTTTCCTTTTAAATTGTATCATGGGTACTTATTTGTGTCTGTACTAATTTTGATCTATAGCTATACCACCTTGGCATCTTATCTGGTCTGATCTCAGAAGTTAAGCTGGGCCTGGCTTGGTTTGTCCTTGGATGGGAGACTGCTTGGGAATACTAGGTGCTATAGGCTTGTGAGAAGGACATGACAGCCTACTCCCAAAACAATAAGCCATTGAAAACCGTATGAATAGCAGAGAAGCACTGCCAATAGTGCTGGGTATGGCATAGTGTCAGGTACTAACTTTGGGGAATTGTTTCTCAATTCAGTTGCTGTATAAATTCTAGGCATGATGTTGTTAGGTGCTGTCGAGTCAGTATCCAATTCATAGAGACCCTATGTACTACAAACTGGCTAAGCAGTATTGTTACTGCTTCTCTGTTTTTGATAGAGTTTCCAATGGCAGAAAATATAAATTTCTTCACATGTTTTTTGGAAGTGGGTGCCAGGTCCTTTTCTCAAGCCTATAACACCTGGTGTTCCCAGACAGTCTCCCATCCAAGTACTAATCAGGCTGGACCCTGCTTAACTTCCAAGATCTGACAGTATTGGATGCCACAGTAGTACAGCTGCAGGCCTAGGCATGATATCCCTGATAAAAAATGGTATTTGGAATTATAACTTTCCAGAACATTATGAAGCATTATTTGAAGTTATCTTTACTCTGACCATCATAAACATTACAAAAAGAATTAATTCAGGATAAATAAAACTAAATTTTAAAGTGTCTAATTGTCTCAACATGCAACATCAATGTATATTTCTTTTGTATATTCTTATGTATGGATGTGAGTGTATATACATTGTTGTTGTTGTTAAGTGTCATTGAGTTGGATCCAACTCATAGTGACCCTCATAGGGTTTTCAGTGGCTGATTGTTTGGGGATTGCTTCAGAAGTGGATCACCACATCTTTCTCCCATGTGTGTATCTGTGTGTGTGTGTGTGTGTGTGTGTGTGTGTGTGTGTGTCTAAAATGTATATATGGATCTGGGCTGGGATTTAGTTCAGATAGTAAAATGTTGAAGCAATCCCAAAACAATCAGCCATTGAAAACCCTGAGGGTTGCTATAAATTGGACTCAACTCCACCGCACCCAACACCAACAACATATATGGATCTAGTGTAATCTGTTGTAGTGATCAGTTCCTAAAAGAGTCCAATGAGCTCACTTTCTAGTATTCCAGTGTTACATAAAATCTATGTTCCTTAATGTGGGTTGAAGCTTTGTTGTAAGCGGATTACATTCCTTCTAATGAACAGAATTTGGTAAAAGCAATGACCTGTCACTTTACACTTTAGGTAACAAAAGATTTTGGCTTCCCTCTTGCTCACGTGCTCTTGCTCTCTCACTAGTTTGGATGGAAGCCAATTTCCATATTGGGAGCTGCCCTATAGATAGGTCCTTGTGGTAAGGAACTGAGGGCAACTCAGAGAGAAAGGGTCACCTTAACGTGTCTAAAAAGAAAAATGCCAACACCCAATGAGAAGCTAAGTTTAATAACCTCTGAAGAAATTAATCTTGCCAACAACCACATGAATAATCAAGGAAGCACATCCATCTCAGCTTCCAAACCCTCCAAGCTTGTTGAGCCTTCAAATGTGACTGCAGCCTTGGGCATTACCTCCCTTGCAGACTTATAAGAGACATGATCCAGAGGACTTAGCCAAGATGTGGCTCGATTCCTGAGCAACTGAAACTGAGTTAATAGATTACGATTTTAAGCCATTACATTATGGAATAGTTTATTTTACATAAAAAGCTAACAAATACATCCACGAATTTATTCAAATTAGGACATAAAATCATAGAAATACTCTTTGGCTATCTATACCAACTACCCAGCTTATAAAAGTAGTGTAAAATTATTAAGTATAAATATAAGTAAAAATTGTAGGTATGTGTGATGAGGGAATTCTGGTTACCTCTATTCTTATAATATTTGTTCAGATAAGTTTAAGTTTTACAAATTTGAAAAAATACATATTTTTATTTGAACTGTAGCAAGTACTGTCACCATGTCTTATGAACTCTGTGCTGACACCTTTTCTTTGTTGGTTCAGCAATAAAAGTAATTTTTTTAAACTTCCCTGACATCACAGGCTGGGTGCTATTTTAGCATTTCTCTATTTTTTTTTACTTGTTTCCTCCTGCTTCCCATTATGAAATGACATTCTCTCTTCTTTCATACTCTGTTTCTAATGTAGCAGCATGGTGCTTTCCCTTTTAATTATATAATGTGTACTTATTTGTGTCTATGCTAACTCCAGAAAATTAATTCCTGGAGTTCATAGCTATATATTCCAAAGATAGTCTTCTCAGAATGAAATAAAAAACAAATGCTAATATTCCTTTCCAATTCACATAGTGTTTCACTGTTCTGAAAAAAATACTTCCTGGAATGCTTATAAAGTAAAAATATATTGTTTTAATTTTGCCTGCTATTAATAATTTGGTTTTGTTGTTGGGCCCTTATAGGGTTTTCAATGGCTGACTGTTTGGGGATTGCCTCGGGAGTGGGTTGCCACATCCTGCTCCCATTTTTGTGGTGCTGGGAATCGAACTCAGGACCTCACAGACTGCACAGCAGTGCTCTACCAACTGAGCTAAATCCCAGCCCATTGTTAGGTGCCCTTGAGTAGGTATGGGACTCATAGCGACCCTCATATGGTTTTCAATGGCAGACTGTTTTGGGATTACCTTGGGAGTGGATTGCCAGGTCCTTTTCCCATTTTTGCAGTGCTGGGAATTGAACTTGGGTCCTCAGAGACTGCAGCGCAGCGCTCTACCAACTGAGCTAAATCGCAGCCTGCTATTAATAATACTAACTGTAAAAATAATATTTAATAACAGAATAAAATGTTTACACACATTTTCTTATTCCTTGTAATAAAAACTCATACTAGCTCACACCACCCTCATATTTCACATGCAAAAAGTGATGATCAGAGATGTTAATTAAATTGGATAATGTCACAAAGTAATAAACAATTTCATTGGAAAGCAAATTAGACTTAAGAGTATCTACAGTATAAAATAGGTTCTATTGCATGGTGAGATAACACTTTCAAAACTGAAGCCACTGAAATTTGAATATACTATGTTAAGCGGATTACATTTAATGTTTTGATAAGAAATCTACCCAGTTCTCTTTTTCTAAAAGGGGTACTCAAAAAGTTATGGAATAAAATATCTTATGTTTAATGGAAAACTGAATTTCAAGAATCAAAATTATTACATAAATCTAAGAAAACAACCATATACTTTTAAAAAAGAAAGCAGTAGAGGCTGATTTGCTGAATTTTTGTGTCTCTTAGCCATATACTACTTATTCTCTACTTCTAATGCTTTCTTCCAGATAAATCATTGTCCCTTTAGTTGTAAAATCTGACTTTAAATCATAGCATTAAAATTTCTTAAATGTCATTTTGCATGGTATTCAGTCAAGCATTCAAACATCTCTATTATTCTGTGAAACACAGTAATTGTTTTTATTTTCTCTCTGGTGATTCCAATATGTGAAACTTCCAAGGATGCGATTTTGTTATCATTTTTTTTGGCTTTCAACCATGGTGATTTGTTTTCTTGTGGGTTCAATGAATTTGTTTTTCTGGTGCCAATTTTCCATGGAGTTTTTATTTTGTAGAAAATTGAAACCTAGAATAAAAATAGACTCATCAGACAGAATTTTGGGTTAGCTTTGGTGCCTGGTTTTTCTACAAGATAGAGGACATTGTAAACCAAATTTTTGGTTTGAGTTTTTTCAAACAGTAAACCCATTATAAATTTATCTGGAAATCTGATTGAGAACTCTACACATTCTTAGGGGAGAATTCTTTAGTTCCCTATCATCTCAAAAACAAATGTAAAAAAGATTAATACATTTTTCCCAATAATGGGAAAATAAGTCAAGATTCTTCATTCACCATATTCCTAGGAAAAAATGTTTATTACAATATCTGTAGAATTGGTATTTATATATGCTTGATTTACCACCTTGTAATTGGAAGTCTAAGCAATTCCTTTAAGCATTATGTTACGTAGTCAATTCACTATTTCCACTCCAATTTCACAATAATAAAAATATTTCTTGGCTTTACAATATTCACCTTTATTAATTTTATCCTGAATAAATACATGAGATATTCTGGATCAGGGATAGATTGGTTATTATTTACAGAATAATTGCCTATATTTGCATATATATTTACATAATAATACTGCATCTGCCTCCCTTTGCCCTAGTTCTTACCACTTGAGCAACATGATTAAAGCCAGATGGAAATATATCCTATATCAGTTGCTAGAAGCTTCCTAGTTGAAGAACGGATAAAAATGTATTTTCTCGCATGTATGAAAAACAAACAGCTGCATTCCCTTCTCTTTTGAAAGAGGAAGAAAATTATTTTTATTTTTATTTTTTCCTCAGAGGAGAGATGGAGGGATCCTGGGTCTTCATACTATCTTATTGGAAAGTAAATACATTTCATCAAAGGCCAGGTAAGCCCAAGAGTCTCTTGATTCTAAGGTCTAGCGATGTCTCCAAGAAGCTGGGCTTTATTTTACTTTAAGATATAAACACATAACTCCAGAATATTTAAATTTCTTTGGAGTTTATTCAGTGCCTATATATTCATTAAATTAACTTTTTATGGCATGCCGTTAACCTAAAACTTCAAGTTTTTGACCAAACTTATTCATAAAGCCTTACCTCTGCATAAACACAAAAATATTTCCTTTATATCCCATGGTATTTTATCATTTTATCACAGATATAATATTTCTAAGATTTTAGGATGATATTCTAAATGTATTGACCTTATTTTAATTAAATTGTAAATTAAAGACAGCAGACAACATGACATAGATCATCTGATTTGCCAACAGTCTTTTTGTAAATTGTTAGGGATTATTCTTATGAAAGTTCTATATAAGCATTAGGCTTCTAGCCCTAAATATCAAGAAAAGCTTAATAAAATTGACAATGTGCATACTCTGAAGTTTGCCATGGGCAAAGTGCTTACTTGCACAAAATTTTTGTCTTCTCATCTTTAAAAGATGAGATAATAGGACGACCATGAATAATATATGCATTAAATATCTCCTTTGAGAAAAAAGAACTGTCTCAAAAGAGATATTTTTCTTACATTTAAAAAGGTATATACTTGTTAAAATAAAACAAATTGTTACACTTTTATTATTCCAAGTAGCATTTTAAAAATCCTGACAGGTGATAAGAGAGTTGTCTGATAGTGCAATAGTACAATAGGCTCTGTTCTGAGTTGAAACAGATAGGACTACAGTACAAACTTTAAAAAATAGATAAAATGCCATTGGTTAGAAGTAGCATAGAATGTTGAAAGAAATACAAACTTTTGTGTGAATCGACCTGGATATGATTCCAACCTCCTCTCCTTTATGCATTAGAAATAGCCTTTCTCTTTTGTACAAGGTAGTCAGTGATAACTGTCATAAAAAATGTTCTTAATCCATCCAGGTGGTTATAATATAACACCATAGACTGGGAAATCTATAAAAGACAGAATTTTTTTGCTCAGACTTGTGGAGGCTGGAAAGTCCAACATCAAGGTGCCAGCAGATTAAGAATTCCCATTATGGATGACACTTTCTTACTCTATCCTCTCATTTAGAAGGCCATTTTTGTAATGGTTACTTTTGCATAACTGTCACCAAAAATCTGACAGAAACAACTTAAGGGAGGAAATATTTGTTTTCGTCTGTGGTTTCAGAGGTTTCTTCCATTATGATGGGAAAAGCATGGTGTAGTAGTGCTGTTCAATTCATGGCAGCCAGGAAGCAGAGTAAAGCCATGACAAGTAGGACTACATTAAAATATAGCTCTCAAGGACACACTCCCAGTGACCTACATCCTTCAACCAGACACAACTTTCCACAGTTCTACCAACTTCTAATAATATATTCAAATTTTTAATTCCTTAGTGGATTGAACTATTCATTAAGTCAGAGTACTCATGACCTCACTGTCCTTTGAAATTTACTCACAGACACTCCCAGGGGTGTATTTTACAAACAATTTATATAAATTATTTGAGATAAAAGCAGCAAAAAGTAATGATGGATAATGATATTGATGTTGTTGTTGTTGTTAGGTGCTGTCGAATCGGTATCCAACTCATAGAGACCCTCATAGGGTTTTCAATGGCTGACTGTTTCGGGATTGCCTTGGGAGTGGATTGCCAGGCCCGTCTCCCATTTTTGTGGTGCTGGGAATTGAACTTGGGACCTCAGAGACTGCAGCACAGCACTCTACCCACTGAGCTAAATCCCAGACCATGATATTGATAGGTCTTACCTAGAAAATATTAGCTTAGTAACTATCTATTCAGGAAATCTGCATTTTGATATTACTACTAGGAAAACAAAATTTGAATTGAAAGCATTTTAAATCTCTTAGAGTTTATTAATCTAATCAAATTGCCAATCAAAATTAACCATCACAGGTCCACTTGTAGTCAACTTGACATCCAATACATTTCCTTAAACCATCATAGGTATTAAATCCTGTTCACCTCCTCAAGGCTCCACATCCCAATACTGTTTCACTGGGGATTAGATTTAAACATATAAACACTGAAAGGTAACAAACATTCAGACAATAACAGGTACTTTGTGTATATACATTAGTAAAATTCATGGTTCATAGTGAATTTACAATCGGTCCTGGATTATAGTAGCTATAGAGTCATTATCTGAAAGAACATCTGAGGCCATGGATATATTCCCTATGGTTTTTAGCTGCATTTGGCCTACTATGCCAAGAAGTGGTTATTTTTTTGAGGACCTAATCAGAATTGACCTTGTTCTGAAGAAAGGAGAAATGTATATTTGTACATTAAAAATAATAATTCTAATTATACCTGAATATTTGTATTTTGGGTATTTAAAGGCCCATGTTGTGTGTGTGTGTCCCTTATACATACACCCCTACATATAGACACATACATTAGTGATTAAGAAGAGAAGATGTAAAACTATTTTCATTGTTTTATTTTATTTTCTTAAGGCTCATTCTGTTCTTTAACATTAACCAATTTAAATTTATATAAATTATTTATTAAATAGGCAGAAATAAATTTAAGTAAAATTTGAATTCAAACATTTTAGAAAAGTTTTTTTTAGTTTTTGTCAAGTTGTGCCATTTATGAAAAGGGAGTTAGTAAAAATCCTATCCACCAGCCTTCGAGGAACCATGAGAACCTTCAAGATAGTGGTTACAAAATCAATAATCCATCCACAAGTTACTGAAATCAGAGGCTTCTACCAGGACTCCTCCTTTGTAACAGAAAGAAAGAATGAACAATGTTAATGAATCTATAGTAATTAGCAATACATTAGTGTTATTGAAATATATTCTGAAAAGTTTTAATGGCTGAACCACTGTTATGGAAGTCAATTTTTATTGCTTGCAAATTTATTTCATAAAAACTTCTCATAGTTGTTTTTAAAAACAGAAACAAATCAATCTTTATCTTTTAAAATTAAAGCCAGTTGTCATTAACATTCTCATACTCAAGATGACTGAGGATCTTACTACATGCTAGATGTCCCATAAAATATGTTAATTGAATAAATGTAAAATGGTTGATAATTTGATTATTTTTCATACTTTAGTAACACATTTTCTTGGATGATATTTAATTCCCTGAGATGGGATAATTGTTCAAGAACTTCATTGAAAGATATATTTATGTTGAGGGTGAGATAAAGGCACTTTAATAAAAGATAATACCGTACTAATGGACAATGGCAGTTCTCATTCTCTGTAATATTATATTAATTTATGTAGTTGGAGTTATTGCAATTATTTTACATTCAAATATACTGACTCTTTTTGAAATGAGATGAGAATCAGTTCAATTTTTCTGTGTTATTTTCTTACCACAGAAACCAGTTATATAAACAACTATTCATTAAAAAGTTGTCTAATATGCTATATGGTTATATTGTCATCACTGACCCTTTAGTGATTAGTCTGAGCACACATGTATTTCATAACTATTTATTTTACTGCAACATATCATTAAAAGAAAATAAGCATTGTACATCGGTCCTTGAGGCAGTATTTTAAAAGATACTTACAGAGTCATTCATTTTTTTTTTTTTAGTATTTAAGTGGACTTTATTATGGTATAAATTTTCCCTTGTTGTTAGGTGCCATCGAGTCGGTATCCGACTCATAGTGACCCTCTGTACAACGGGGGAAACACTATTGTCAGTGCTTCTCTGCTGTTCATAGGGTTTTCAATGGCAGATTGATTTTGGGGAGGGGGTTGCCAGGTCCTTCTCCCAAGCCTACAGCTTCTGGTGTTCCCAGGCGGTCTCCCATCCAGGTACTAACTAGGCCCGACCCTGCTTAGCTTCTGAGATCTGACGGGATCAGATGCCACAGGGCTACAGCTGCAGCTATAAAATCTTTTAAAAATGGTGATCACTAGCTGAGTGTTATGGTGCACACGTGCAATTTCAACAACTCAAGAGCTTGAGGAAGGAGGATTGTAAGTTTGAAGCCAGAGGCAGTCCACCCAACTTAGAGAGACCTTGTCTCAATATACAAAATAAAAAAGGGGTAAAGCGTTCAGCTCAGTGCTAGAGCATTTGCCTGGCATGTTCAGGGCCATGAGTTCAAGTCATTCTTAAAATGATTCTTTCAATACATCATTTTCCAGATAGAATGCCAATAAAATATGGCTCTTTTTCAAGATAAAATGTTTTAATTCCAAGCCCTCACTAGGTTTGGGG
>VMDO01011243.1:34200-67937 GCA_007922755.1 Pedetes capensis
ATGTTTTATTGACTACGCAAAAGCATTTGATTGTGTGGATCACAACAAATTATGGATAACACTTCGGAAAATGGGAATACCAGAACACCTAATTGTGCTCATGAGAAATCTGTACATGAACCAGGAGGCAGTTGTTCAAATAGAACAAGGAAACACTGAGTGGTTTAAAGTTGAGAAAGGTGTGCGTCAGGGCTGTATAATTTCACCCTATCTCTTCAATTTATACACTGAGCAAATAATCCGAGAAGCTGGACTTTATGAGGAAGAACGTGGCATCAAGATTGGAGGAAGACTCATTAACAACCTGCGTTATGCAGATGACACCACTTTGCTGCTGAAAATGAAGAGGATTTAAAACATTTACTGATGAAGATCAAAGATCATAGCCTTCAATATGGGTTACGACTAAACAGCAACAAAACAAAAATCCTTACAACTGGGTCAGCACACAACTTCACATTAAATGGAGAAAAGATTGAGGTTGTCCAAGATTTTACTTTGCTTGGCTCTATAATCAACACCCGTGGAAGCACCAGTCAAGAAATCCAAAGACGCATTGCTCTAGGAAAAGCTGTGGCAAAAGATCTCTAAATTTAGAGTATTGAAAAGCAAAGATGTCACATTGAAGAGGAAGGTGCGTCTGACTCATGCCATGGTATTTTCAGTCGCATCATATGGTTGTGAAAGCTGGACATTGAACAAGAGAGACAAAAAAAGAATTGATGCTTTTGAATTGTGGTGCTGGAGATGTCTATTGAATATACCACGGACTGCCAAAAGAACCAACAGATCTGTCCTAGAAGAAGTACAACCAGAGTGCTCCTTGGAAGCAAAAATGGCCAAACTCTGTCTTACATATTTCGGACATGTAGTCAGAAGAGAACACTCCCTGGAGAAGGACATCATGTTTGGAAGAGTGGCAGGTGAATGCAAAAGAGGAAAACCCTCCACCAGATGGATTGATGCAGTGTCTGCAACAATGGGCTTAAACATAAATAAGATGGTTTGCCTGGCACAGAATCGGCAAGTGTTTCGATCTGCTGTACATAGGGTCGCTATGAGTCAGACTCAACTCGACGGCACCTAACAATAACAACAACTATTAAAAAACACTCTTTTAAAACAATTTTATTGCTATATTGCAATATTCTATTAAAAAGCAAATAAATGGGTATTTCAAAGTACTACATTTTAAGGCCATTTATCTATAACTCAACTCCATGGCACTAACAACAACTACAACTTTAATGCTGCATTTCAAAATTCTGCTTAGAATGAAAATGAAACAAATTTCTGTTGCATCAGTGAAGATTTAGAAAAATTAAATTTCTAAGGTAGAATTTTGAATTCTATAAAAGATGTATTTGCACAGAATTTATTCTTAAGACACTATTGGAACACAGACACACACACACACACACACACACACACACACACACACACACACATATATATATATATATATATATAGAGAGAGAGAGAGAGAGAGAGAGAGAGAGAGAGAGAAAGCTTGATTACTTTCCTCAAGTCACATCCAGTCTAGGAAGTAAGATAAAGATTATTGGTTACCTTTTTTGTGTGTGTTTAGTACTGGGAATTGAACTCAGGGCCTCACGCTTGCATGCTTTGCAAGTGCTGGACCACTAAGCTGCACCTCCAGTCCTTTTTTTTTTTTTTTTTTTTTTTTTTTTTTTTGAGAAGACAGAGTCCCACTAAATTATGCAGACCTCCTCTGATCCTGAACTTGCGATCCTCTTGCCTCTGCCTCCTGAGTGGCTGGCCACCAAGCCCAGCTTAATTATTGATTTCTAACATGAAAGGGGAAGTAAGAGCATAAGAAATGTACAAAAAATTGCAAAATGTGCAAAAATTATGGTAGAATAGAAGATTACTTTTTGAACTTGAAAATATTTTCACTGGCACAGTGCTAAGGGACGCAGTCACTTTGGTTATTTGGTCAGTGTATTCATTTTCTCAGGCTGCTGTAACATATTGTCACAAACTTCTTGGCTTCAAACAACAGAAATTTATTCTCTTATGGTTCGAGAATTTGGAAGTCCAAAGTCAAGGTGTTGGTTGGGCCCTGTCTCTCAAGGTTCTAAGGAAGACTCATTCTTAGTTTCTTCAGCCTCTGGTTTTTTAGGTATTTTTTATTTTGAGTCTTCATAAATCCAGTTTCTGTGTCTTTAGATGGCCATTTCTTTAATTTATATCTTCTCTTTGTGTCTTAAAAGGCATTTGTCATTGAATTTTGGGTCCACTCAGGATACTTAACCTCAAGATTCTTAATTATATCTGCAAAGGCCACTGTTTTTCAAATAAGGTTACATTCAGAGGTTCAATGGGTTAGTTCTTTAATATATATTTTTGGTGACCATTTTCCAGCTGACTGCATTCAGAGATTGGTGCGAGTTCTCAGGGTAAAAAAAGGAATAAAATGAACTGGCTTATAGAAAAGACAAAGTAGTATGCTTTAAAAGGAATCATCCATTTAGAAAACATAGTATATTCTATGAATATCTGGAAGATCAGCTAGAAAAGACTTTGTATATAAGACCAAGGTCGGACATTCTCTTGCAGACAGGGGAGAAGTGCTAAGATTTAACTAGTACAGAGACAACATGATTAGATTTTTAGTTTTAAGAAAGTTATTAGATGTGAGGATGTACAATGAATGAGAGAAAAAAATAAAAGAAGCATAAATTTTCTAGCCAGGTACTGTAAACATGTGGCTCAGTTATAAATATACATAATTTAAGAAAATAAGAAACAAAAAGATGTTAACAAATAAACAGATACAAACTTAGAACAACATCCAAGTACTAAAGACAGAATGTTATTTATGTGGCTATGGTGCTCATACTTGGCATTGCACACGTAGAATAAATCTGTCACTAGAAGTCCAATTGAACAATAACGCATGTTCCCCTTGCCAGAGCTCAATTTGATTACCATCATCATCACAATTTTTTCTTAAGACTTACTTATTTCTTTTTATCATGATATTTGCTACAACAGACCAAAAATAAAATAAAACAAAAAGCCAAAAGAATAAAAAGTCCTGATTCCATAAAGGTGTCCAACTACTTAATGCTTTGAAAAGAATTCTAGGGATTTTTATGCAAAGTTCTTAGCATCACAGCCATCAGAACCAATGAAAGCATGTATCAATTGGGAGCTTATTGTATTTGGAGATCAATTTTTGTGTGAGAATTAATACACTATGAATTCATTAGGGCATTGCCCATATTTAGTAGAAATAAATTGGAACTAAAGATACTGATTAAAAGGTAACTAAGTTTTCAGGTCAATTTTCAAGCTCTAGTTTGGTTTAAGAAAAGAACATGTTACATGTTCTGTTACCATGTCTAATGAAGTCAAGTTTTATAGATATATTTTATTCCTAAAGGCTTATTGAACAACTGGGAAAACATTAAAATGTGAATTCAATAATAGTACTGAAGTTCCATTTAGGATATAGGAGCATGAGGTCTCCATGGATAACAACCTCTTCCTAGGCCTCCACTTAATGTCTTTGTCCAAGTCTTTTGGCTGCTATGGAACATAGATTATAGACAGGCAGAAGGCCCATTATGGAAAAGGAAATCCTTATAGTTTTTCAAGATGATTATTTAAAACTGACATTAGATCATTAAATCTAGTAATTAGAGTGTATGTTTTTAAAAAATAGCATTAACTAAAGCCCTTTGGTGAGTGGCTTTTATATCTACAATGAAACTATGAGACTATATATATATATATATATATATATATATATATAATTTAATAATATATAAGCAACATATCCCATAAAGATCCCTGTCTCCAGATATATATGCAACTTCTTGAAAATACTTAAAATTTTACTCCAATATTATAATCACAAGCATAAAATGATATATTTTAAAAAAGATTTGAGGGAAGTTAATTATGGGAATTAAGTCAACAGTGCCTGTATTAATTTGGATTCTCAAAGAAAAATTGAACAAATGGCATGCATATATTTGTTGTAGGGAATTGTTGTAAGGAATTGTGGAGGCTAACAAATCCTAAGATCTGCAGGCTGTGTTGGCAAGCTCCAGACACAAAAAAGAGGGCAGATAAAGAGTTTTCAGATTGTGGTTTGTAAAGCAGAAGGGATTCCCTTTTAGGGGAGGCAATCAGCCTTTCTCTTCCATTAAGAGAAGAACTGATGGGATGATGCCCAGGAAAATTACTGAGGAAAAACACCTATTCAGTCTACTCATTAAAATGTTAAAGATCTCATCCAAAAACACCCTCACAAAAACACCTAGAATAATGTTTGGCCTAATGTCTGGACACTCTGTGGTCCACTTAAACTGGCACATAAAATTAATCATTGCAATGTCCAAGGAAATTTATTGAAAAAAATACTTATGACTCATTAAGCATTAATATTTTTCATTAAAGTATCAGTATAACTAGGTGTGATATATAAAATAATTTATCAAATTGCTCAACATCATAGTTTTATGAAACATGGCATCAAGATGAGATGATTTCTCAAGTGAAGAATGATTATAGACTAATGTTAATTGGTGAAGTTACTTTCAAGCACTTTTAAATTAAAAAAATGGGAATATTTCTTCACAACAAATGGACAAAAATGGGACAAAAAATGGGAATATTCACAAAAAAATGGGAATATTTCTTCACAAACCCCTTAGCTATCTGTCTTGATTTATTTTTAGATATCCCTAAAAAATAAACATGATGTAAGAGGTAAGGAATACATAGAGACAGCTTGTTGTTCCTGAAATGCCATGTAAGAAATTAATAGCAGGTGCTCTGGCACATGAGCAAACGCCTCTGGAGGCGCAGTGTGAAGCAGATTTTCTACAAAAAGACTGACTTTCCCATTATTGAATTCCTCCTAGGGAGTTAACAAATTTTCACTCCACGGGTTTTCTCTTGTTCAAGTTGCTGCTATTTTCTTATCTATTTTTCATTTATTTTCTTAGGATAAAATGGAAAGGACTGAAGGTCTCCTTGCTCAGTAGTAGTTCTTGGAGAGAAGTGAAAACCTTTCTGAAGTCCTAAATATCAAATGCTCTCCCACCATGACATTGTTTATTACTAGATAGAGGTTTGCTGCTCCTTATCCTATCACATTCTTAATTCTTATTTGCCTCCTTATTTTTTATCTCCCCTATACAGGCACTGGGGGATTGAACTCAAGGGGCTCCACCACTGAGCTGCATCCCCAGCCCCTTTTCTTATTTTTATTTATTTTTTTGTTTTGTTTTTTGTTTTTTGGTTTTTGGTTTTTGTTTTTGTTTTGAGACAAGATTTTGCTGAATTGTGCATGTTATGCCTGGCTTTGAACTCAGGATCCTCCTGCCTCAGCCTCAGCCTCAACCTCTCGAATCACTGGGATGACAAGCATAGGGCTGCTGGGGTGACAACCGTGTGCCACTGTGCCCATCTTAAAGTGCCTCTCTCTTAAATAGGAATGCTGAAGTGTGTGTCAATATCTTCAAAGGCCTTTTTAAGCAGTCAGTTTCATAACTCTTTGTATCTTGAAAGCATATTTCCTATATATTTATCAATTTAGCCACCTTTAAACTTCATGAGAAATCATGAAATAGGATACATAAGGTTCTGAAACAAGAAATTGTCATTCTTGTAGAATATTCGGGATACATTTGAGGGTTTTTAATGCAGAGGTATAACTTTATTTTCTCCAATTTTTAACTATTCCTGCTAGTGGTATTGTCTGCATACTGGAGAAAAATAAACAAACATTTCAGTCATTATTATTGAATCTTTAATATTAGAAGAGCAAAATGAATTTTCTGTGATACTAAATAAAATATTAATTACTATGATTACAGATTCTCTTCAAAAATTAAATAGGAGCAAAATGCAATATAAATTTAAAAAAAATCAAGATCACACTTCAAGCACAATAACCAGTCCAAATAGATTCAATATCAAGATATGGACAAGACCTTAAATGGTGACAAGCTTAAGTGATTTGTCTAATCAAGGCAAACTGGTTATTTAGCTCTTGCTATTAGAAACTCGGGCTGGGATTTAGCTCAGTGGGTAGAGCACCGCTCTGCAGTCTGTGAGGTCCCGAGTTCAATTCCCAGCACCGCAAAAATGGGAGAAGGACCTGGCAATCCACTCCCAAGGCAATCCTGAAACAGTCAGCCATTGAAAAT
Organism: Pedetes capensis; assembly: GCA_007922755.1. NCBI lineage: Eukaryota > Metazoa > Chordata > Mammalia > Rodentia > Pedetidae > Pedetes > Pedetes capensis. Next base: position 40,389 of record VMDO01011243.1, read on the forward strand.
CCTACGAGGGTCGCTATGAGTCGGGTACCGACTCCACGGCACCTAACAACAACAACATTAGAAACTCTGCCTGCAGCCATAGCCCTGTGGCATCCGATCCCTTCAGATCTTGGAAGCTAAGCAGGGTGGGGCCTGGTTAGTACCTGGATGGAAGACCGCCTGGGAACACCAGATGCTGTAGGCTTGGGAGAAGGACCTGGCAACCCCCTCCCAAAAATCAATCTGCCATTGAAAACACTATGAACAGCAGAGAAGCACTGACTATAGTGTTTCCCCTGTTGTGTAGAGGGTTGCTATGAGTTGGATACCGACTCCACGGTACCTAACAACAACAACAATTAGAAACTCTGACACTTTAGAGAGAAAGAGAGAAATTTTAGGAATTTCAATGTTTCTTTTTATTATATTTAATGTATATTAACAGAAGATAAACCAATGAATATGAGATTTTCAGGAACTGAAGAAAATTAATTTGATATATTACTATAAAAATATTATTTTAATATGCTGTGACTAGTGATTCATTTGAAATTACATGTCCCTGTGGCAATAGGGGCTTTAGTGTGGAGAGTTTTATTTTACTGTACTTTTTTCTTATACTTAGGAGTTGAACCTAGGGCCTCACAAATACTTTGCAAATGCTCTAGCACTGGGCTTCACCTCCAGCCAATTATTCATTTTATTTTTTATTTGGAGACAGGTCTCACTAAGTTGTGCAAGCTGGTCTGGCTTCCGTCTCCTAATACTCCTGCCTCAGTCTCTAGAGTTACTTGCAATACTAGTGTGTGCCATAGTGCCCAGCTTATCTTTTGCAAAAGTTTTAATCACAGTGGATTGATGATTATGGAAAGATTTGGCCTTTGTTTTTTTTTTAACAGTACTGGGAGTTGAACCCAGGGTCTCCTGCTTGCATGCTTTCAAGTGCTATACCACTGAGCTGCACCCCCAGCCCATTTTTTTTTTAGTTTTTGAGACAGGGTCTCACTAAATTACACAGACTGCCTCTGGTCTCGAACTTGAAATACTCTGGCCTCTACCTCCTGAGTTACTGGGATTACAGACATGAGCCACCATGCCCAGCTGTCCATTTGCTCTTTTTATGATATATAAAAAAATTTTTGACATGTCAAGATCCTCAGATGGATAATATGTTCTACCTTCAAGAAGATATAACCAAAATGAGACCAAGAAAATCAAGCCTAATAAGCCAATTGGCAGTTTCCAGATTCTTAGCCCCTGGGGTTCAGTTCATTTAGCAGAGTACTGCTCTGCACTTACTGAAGCCCTGGTTTCAATCCCCACCACCACAAAAATGAGACAAGGAATTGGCAGCCCACTCCTGAGATAATCCCCAAACAATCAACCCTTGAAAACTGTATAAATATCAGAGAAGTACTGACATAGTGCTAGGTATAGCTTAGTGTCAGGGTTTCTTTCTGTTGTAGAGTCCCTATGAGATGAATCCAACTTGATGATATCTAACAAAAACAGACCCCTGTATCACTCTGAGGCACCAAGACAGACTGACATTCCTATTGCTGATAGATGTCTCTAGAGGTCTCAAATTAGACTGTACAGGTGATGTTCAAAAGATTTTTAAAGTGAAAATACAATGACTTGGAATTTGACATCAAGGTAGATGCAACAGCAAAACAGCTGATTCTTCAAAGTTCACTCTTTGAACCCAGGGCAGCAGTGCAGTTCTATCGTTCCAGAGACTCAGGAGGATAAAGGATCATGAGTTCCAGGCCAGAGGCAGCCTGTGCAATTTAGAAAGACTGTTTCAAAAGTATCTGGGAGAGCAGCTCAGTGGTAGAAAATTCACCTACCATATATGAGGCCCTGGGTTGAATCCAGTAGTAACAACAACAACAACAAAAAAAAAGGCAAAGCAAAGAAAAAGAAAGTTGGGGGATCAGGTTTTATTTACTTTACTTTTTTGTTTTGTTTTGGTTTGTGTTCATTTGCTTTTGATAGTATTGGGATAGTCAACTCAGGATACTTCACCATTGAGCCACACCCCCAGCCTCTTTTTTTTATTTTTTAGACAAAGTCTTCCTAAGTTATCCAGGTTGCCTCCGGTATTGAGCTTGTGATCCTCCTGTCTTAGTCTCCTGAGTGGTTAGGATTACCATTGTGTACCATCATGCCCAGCTGCTGTGGGTTTTATTTTTCCTCCCTTGAATGTTGATGTCCATATAATTTTCTCATTTCTTTCTGAACATAGACATTACTTTAATCAAATGACCTAGCAGACTGTAAAGAATACTTTATCGGATGGCTAGATAACTTTAATAGAGCAATAACACCCCTATTTTTTGAAGAAAACTTCTAACTCAAGAGTTCATGGTTAGGGATTTAGTTACTCTAGTTGCCTTAGAAACCTGCAAAATATTAGCACAGAGCAGATAAAGGAATATCAAAAGTAAGATGGTGGTTGTGGTCAGAGAGACTACTTTTAAAACTATTACAGAAAAAAATATTTAACAACCTCTCATCTTTTCAATCTTTAGTCTCACTTCTCTTTAAATCTGTTCACAAGTAAACCTCCCAATCCTTCATTACACACACACACACACACACACACACACACCCTCCCTTCCACTTTTCACTACATATACAACATTCTGTTGAACCTTATACTACTTTCAGTAACTTATGCCATGTCCTTCTTAATTATTGGATCTTAGTAGTTTATCAATGCATATTTCTTGCTCAAATTCATGTCTGTTGTGCATAGGCTGATCATGTTCCATGGCATCTCGATTCTGAGAGCCTTAGTCTTACAGAGCAGCTTCTCCCTAGGACATTGTGGTTCCCCTGTTCCACAATGTGGGGAAAAAAAGATGGACTTACACAGTAGCCTCTAATACTCTTCTTTTTCACTTCCTTCTACCCTCCAGTGCATAAATCACACAGCCAATGTAGGAAGTTAAGGAGGGGTCTCAAAAGTGTCATTAGGAGAAAAATGGGCTATATATAAACAATATTGCAGTTTATCATATAATCTTCAGGATCTAATGTTTTGCCATAGTACTCTATGCTTGCCTCTGTCACAGTCTATGACTCTATAGTAGAAACATCTGTGTCTGCTTCTTTTTACCAACCTAGAGGTGACTCTGGGCCAGCACTGCCTATTCCAATAATTGGTAAAATATTTGATCATAAAAAGAGAGGAAGAAAGAAAGGAAGGAAGGGAGTGAGGCAGGACATCACTTACTATTTACGGGCCAGACATATAGTTACATGAAAATACAGAGTTTGCTTAAGCAGAATTATATTTTCATTATATAGTTTTTAAGAGGTTTAACTCCCTTTGAGGATATTTTCTTTTCTCTTTTTTTCTTTTCCTCCTCCCTCCTTCCCTACCTCTCTCTCTGTCTCCCTTTCTACTTTCCTTTGTCTCTCCCTCCCTTTCTTCCTTCTTTCTTCCTTTCTTCCTTCCTTCTGTCCTTCTTTCCTTCCCTCCTTTCATTCCTCTATCTCCTCACCTCTAAATGGTTAATATAACATAGTATTTAAAAGTTTTGACTTGGGAGCCAAATGGTCCTGAATTTAAGGACAAATTATGTCCACCAATTCCTTCATTAGCTATTTGAATTTTTCCAACCCCCCTGGTTTGTCAACTGCCTCTCATCATATTGGCCTCTCCATTTAACTTGGACCTGGTTGTTATCAATTTTATCAGAAATTGACTCCCTATCATATGACCCAAAACACTTTCCAGTACTTCGTTATATGTAATCCTCAATCTCTTCATTTAACATTAAGAAAGTTGGAAGATAATTGTGTGTTTTTTTCTGAAATATTGTGGCTATTTCACTGTATCTCCTTAGTTACTTTTTCTCTTCTCTACATGTGAAATTGCTTACTGTATCCTAGCTATTGCTGTCATGCCTTTCGTCTCCTCTGTTTCAAAGGTACATTCATTTGCTTTGAGAGGATGACTCCTCCACCTATTCTCCTAACACTTCTTCCTACTCAACTTTCCAATACAAATATTCTACTTTGCATGTTTAATATTATGGGTTATTATTGTTTGTATCTAAAGGCTGACACACATTTCTCCACTTAAATAAGAAATAAATAAACACACATCACACACAACCAAGCATTTCTTCTTATACATTACGAAAGCAAAATATAAGTAGATCTTCTGCAAATTTAAAATATTCACTTACATATTTGGCTCTTCTTTTAGCAACTTGATAATTTTTTTAGTCCTCTTAGATGTTAAGCCAATAATCAAACTTAATAGTAAGCAAATGGCCTTATTTCAATCTCTATGCTCTTTAAATTCTAATGGCCATTGAATTTCTTATCCTTCATATGTAAAATTTCATGTAATGTAAGTATTTGAAAATTTATTTTTGAAAATCACAGAGAGTATTTTCAACATGGTAAGAATAGGAAATCTGATGTACTATCTTATTTATGCTTGCAGCTGTCCCTCTGTGACTTCCTATCCTATCAGATCACAGAAGCTAAATAGTGTCAGCCCTGGTTAGTCCTCACATGGGAGACCATCTGGGAATATTGGGTGCTGCAGGCTTGGGAGAAGGACCTGGCAACCCATTCCTCAAAACCATCAGCCACTGAAAACCTTATGAATAGCAGAGAAGCACTGACCATAGTGAGGGAGTGCTTTGTTCTGTCCTATATAGCATCACTATGAGTCAGACCCAACTTGATGGCACCTAACAACAACATCTTATTTACATTTCAGTAATGTTTCCATTAACATTTAAGACTTTTCTTGTCTCATGAGAAAATATAATAGTAACACTGTTACTTCAGTTTATCACCTAATTTTATTCCTGTGCTTCGATGAAACTTCATATACTGGTAAAATTCCATAAAGCATTTATTATTTAAATATTATTAATGATTATAATATTCCAGACTATTTTAACAAACACCACAAGATGTTTCTGACTTCATTTCTCTGATGTCAAGCAAAAATAAATCAGCAAATACATAAATAAATATGAGTACATTTATAACATCAGATTTCATTTTCAGTAGAATTGTAAGTTGGTACTTGTTGTTGTTGTTAGGTGCTATCGAGTTGAGTCTGACACATAGCAACCCTATGTACAGCAGATTGAAACACTTGCCAATTCAGTGCCAGGCAAAAGATCTTATTTATATTTAAGCCCATTGTTGCAGACACTGTGTCAATCCATCTGGTGGAGGGTTTTTCTCTTTTGCATTGACCTGCCACTCATCCAAACATGATGTCCATCTCCAGGGATTGATCACTCCTGACTACATGTCCGAAATATGTAAGACACAGTTTGGCCATTCTTGCTTCCAAGGAGCACTTGGTTGCATTTCTTCTAGGACAGATTTGTTGGTTCTTTTTGCAGTCCATGTTACATTCAATAGACGTCTCCAGCACCACAATTCAAAAGCATCAATTCTTTTTCTGTCTCTCTTCCTCAATGTCCAGCTTTCACAATCATATGATGCCACTGAAAATACCATGGCATGAGTCAGACCCACCTTCGCCTTCAATGTGACATCTTTGCTTTTCAATACTCTAGAGAGATCTTTTGCCACAACTTTTCCTAGAGCAATGCCTCTTTTGATTTCTTGATTGCTGCTTCCACGGGTGTTGATTATAGAACCCAGCAAAGCAAAATCTTGGACAACCTCAATCTTTCTATTTATTGTGAAGTTGCGTGCTGACCTAGTCTTAAGGATGTTTGTTTTGTTGATGTTTAGTCGAAACCCATATTGAAAGCTATGATCTTTGATCTTCATCAGTAGATGTTTTAAATCTTCTTCACTTTCAGAAAGCAGAGTTGTGTCATCTGCATAACACAGGTTGTTAATGAGTCTTCCTCCAATCTTGATGCCATGTTCTTCCTCATAAAGTCCAGCTTCTCGAATTATCTGCTCAGTGTATAAATTGAAGAGATAGGGTAAAAGTATACAGCCCTGATGCACACCTTTCTCAACTTTAAACCACTCAGTGTTTCCTTGTTCTATTTGAATAACTGCCTCCTGGTTCATGTACAGATTTCTCATGAGCACAATTAGGTGTTCTGGTATTCCCATTTTCCGAAGTGTTATCCATAATTTGTTATGATCCACAAAATCAAATACTTTTGCACAGTCAATAAAACATAGACAGATATATTTCTGATATTCTCTGCTTTCAGCTAATATCCACCTGACATCAGCAGTGATGTCCCTAGTTCCCCACCCTCTTCTGAATCCCGCTTGATTTTCCAGTAATTTGCTGTCTATATACTGCTGCAGTCACTTCTGAATGATCTGTAGTAGAATTTTGATGGTGTGTGATATTAATTATATTGTCGGATAGTGTGCACATTCAGTTGGATCCCCTTTTTTGGGAATAGCCACAAATATGAATCTCTTCCTGTCAGTTGGCCAAGTAGCTGTTTTCCAAATCTGTTGGCATAAACGTTAACACCTCCAGTGCTGCATCTGTTTGTTGAAACATCTCTATTGCTATCCCATCAATTCCTGGAGCCTTGTGTTTCACCAGTTCTTTCAAGGCAGCTTCCACTTCATCCTCAACACCATTGGTTCCTCTTCATATGCAACCTCTTGGAATGGTTGGTCATCTCCCAATTCTTTCTTGTATAATGACTCTGTATATTCTTCCCATCTTCTTTTGATGTTTCCTGCATCATTGAATATTTTCCCTGTAGAATCTTTCACTACTGCCACTCGAGGCTTGAATTTTTTCTTCACTTCCTTAAGCTTGAGAAACACAGAGGGTGTTCTTCCCTTTTGGTTTTCTGCCTCCAGCTCCTTGCACATGTCATTACAATATTTGTTTTTGCCTTCTTGAGCTGCCTTCTGAAATCTTCTGTTTAGTTCCTTAACTTCATCATGTCTTCCTTTTGCTTTAGCTGCTAGAAGTTCGAGGGCATGGTCCAGTGTCTCTTTTGACATGTAATTTGGTCTTTTCTTTTTTTCTTATCTTTTTAAGAACTTTTGGCTTCCTTCTTGAATGATATCTTTTATGTTATGCCACAACTCTTCTGGTCTCCTATCATTTGTGTCTAATGCATTAAACCTATTTTTGAGGTTGTCTCTGAACTCAGGTGGGATATATTCAAGGTCATACCTTGGCTCTCGTATACTTATTCTAATTTTCTTCAGCTTCAGTTTGAACTTGCATATGAGACGTTGATGGTCTGATCCACAGTCAGCACCTGGTCTTGTTTTGACGTTTTGTATAGAGCTTTTCCATCGTGTCTTTCCACATATGTAGTCAATTTCATTCCTGTATGTTCCATCTGGTGAAGTCCATGTATATAGTCTTTGTTTATGGTGTTGAGAAAATGTATTTGCAATGAAAAGGTCGTTGGTCTGACAAAATTCTATCATGCGATCTCCAGCTTCGTTTCTGTCACCAAGACCATATTTTCTAACTACTGAGCCTTCTTGTTTTTTTCCAACCTTTACATTCCAGTCACCAGTGATTATCAGTATGTCTTGATTGCATGTTTGATCTATTTCAGATTGCAGAAGCTGATAGAATCTTCCCTTTCTTCATTTGTGGCCTTAGTGGTGGGTGCATAAATTTGAATAATAGTCATATTAAGTGGACTTCCTTGTAGGCGTATGGATATTATTCTATCTCTGACAACATTGTATTTCATGACAGATCTTGGAATGTCTTTTTTGATGATGAATGCAACCCCATTTCTCTTTAGTTTATCATTCCCAGCATAGTAGACCATATGATTGTCTGATTCAAAATGGCCTATGCCAGTCCATTTTAGCTCACTGATGCCTAGAATATCAATGTTGATGCGCTCCATTTCTCTTTTAACAATTTCTAATTTTCCTAGATTCATACTACGTACATTCCATATTCCAATTATTAATGGATGTTTACAGTTGTTTCTCCTCATTTTGAGTCATGGCACATCAGCAATTTGAGCACCCTTGTGCTTTACTCCATTTCGTCCTCACGGTAGACTCTACTTGCAGGAGGCAACTCTTCCTCAGTAGTCTTTTGAGTGCCTTCCAACCTGCGGGCCTCATTTTCTGGCACTATATCTGACAGTGTTTCTTTGCTATCCATAGGGTTTTCAATGGCTACTTGTTTCAGGAGTGGCTCGCCAGGTCCTACTCCCTAGTCTGTCTTAATCTGGAAGCTCAGCTGAAAACCTGTCCACCATAGGTAGCCTTGTTCATGTGCAAGGTTACAGTGGCAGAGCTCTCAGCCTCATCACAACACACAAGCCCCCACAGTGTGGCAAACTGACAGAGGTATGGAAGAAATTGGTACTAGCCTAGTCTTAAAAAGTTTGCATATTTTTGGGGTCTTTAGTTTTGCTTGTGATTTTCTGAATACCTTTTTTTCTACCTATGTACCCCTTACATGTAAAACATGATGAATATACAAAAAGCCAAAACAAGACAGAAATTGATATAAATGATTGATGGACAGATAGAATTTAATTCATGTATTAATGAATAACTGGATATATATTCAAATTCGTATTTGTTGATTTATAGCTATATCCCTTTCCTTGCTTTTTTCAACAGTAGTTTGATTTTATTTTGGCAAACTCCATTTTAGCTATTTGAATTTTGATGTTAGCCCTGGTTTCATGGAAAGTCTCTGATTACATAAAGGTAATCATAGTAATTATGTTGTCACCATTTTTTTTATGTATGTCATGGTGATTTTTCTAAGGCGGGTAATAACCCAAAACTAAGCCAAATTAACAGGTAGTTTTTACTAGCCCCAAGGGTTTGTTTGGGGAGTCCATGTTAAGTGCAACTGAAGGAATCCAAAAGCTTTCTTTAGATAATGCATTCATGCTTAATGCAATGCTCATAGATATACATATACATATACATATAGAAGGGGTTGTGGAAAACCTTCCAGCCTCCAAAAGGAAAGACAGACTATGGGTGAAGTCACCATAGCAACAGAGAGCTGCACTTATCACAAACAAATGGACACAAATCCTTAAATACATCATCTACCTGAACATCAAGTGAAGTACCCACTAGCTCTAGAATAGATCCACTAGCTTGTGGGTCAAAAAGTTCCATTATTATTTAAGTGATTTCAATTTGAATATTCTGTTACTTGCTTTGACAAATATTTTAAATGATAAGTAGATAGATAGGAAGACAGATAAAATGATTGATAGATGTCACAAACACCATGAAACAGGATGAAGAAATAAGATGCATTTTCCCTAAGAATAAAATGGGATCTTTTGCTGAAATAAATATTTATTCCTATGTTTTTGGTCTATGAAAAATCTGCCCAATGTTCTGGTTGCAAGAATACTTTAGTTTTTTTTTAAAAATGCTAATAACCAAGCTTTCATATATATATATATATATATATATATATATATATATATATATATATATATATATTACAATTGTGACCACCAAATCTGCTTACATTATATCCAAAGGAATACAATGGCTATATGCAAATTGAGCCAGTTAAATTGTATATGAATGGCTATTTTTATCCATAAATTTAATATTTATAAGGTAAAAAGGAATTTCATGTTTTTGATCTATAACTTCTAAACAGTATTTAAAATAACTGTTCAACTCATAGGGTATGAACTAGCAGAAGTTTCTCAGTTCAATGTGAAACTAGCAAACTTTCATTTGAATTAAAGTATTTTATTTCTAAAGAAAATAAAATTAAACACCTAAAATTTTCCCAAAAGTTTAAACATCTTCCTAAAACTTGACTAGAATTATTCATTTGTTCTTTTCCTCCCCTATTATAAGGGTATTATTTATAGCGTACTAAAATTATTCATCTAGAATGATCCAATCAATATTTTTGAAGAAACTCCTGTAATCTGTTGCTTTTCAGTGTATCTCATCATTAATAATCCTTCTAAGATATGCCTGAGGAGCTTTCTTTTTTCTAGAATTAGATCAGAGATGAAATGTATAAGATGTGAATGCAAGAGCCTCATTGAACCAGAACTATAGGAAGTTATAACAACAATATTCCCTCCACCGATAGGATTCATCTGCATGTACATACACGTGCATACACATACACCGTGACCACACAGGCAGGAATGGGCTGCCAGGACGAGGCTAGATCAAGAATCAAATACTTATATAGAAACCAATTTCATATAGATGCTAATATTTTTTAAAGTCCAATTCCAACCAATTTATCCAGGTATCGAGTAGATAACTTCAGATAGATATTTTAAAGACACCAAAAGTCAAATCATCCAAAGTTAAACTCACCATTATTTCTGGTCCATTCTTGCTCCTTAGAATTGCTTCTCCATTCTTGATATCTCTCCCTTGGTAACATAATGCCATAATGCCCAATTGAATATGACAAAATTGGAATGTTAATTTCCTTGTTCCCTCTCATTCCAACGTAGCCAGTCACCAAATTATATCAGTTCTGCTACCCAAATATTTCTCACACTTGTTGTTCACTTTTCTGACCTCCACTGCTATGTCCCTGAGGCAGATTTCTTTGGTTTGTTTGTTTGGTTGGTTCATTGGCTGTTTTTATTTGTTGTTGTTATTGTTGTTTGCTTTGGATTTTTACTTAGGGGGTGGGGAGTGTTTTGTTTTTTGTTTCTGTTTTTCTGTTTTTTTGAAATAGAGTCTCACTATGTAGTCTAGGCTAGCCTAGAACTCACTATGTAGACCATATTGGCCTCAAACTCACATTGATCCTCTTGTCTCTGCCTCCTGAGTGATGGGATTACAGGAGTCAGCCACCACCCTTGGCTAAATCAGATTTCTTTTATCCCTTACATATTTTACCATAGTAGTCTCCACTTCATTTCTGTGTTCTTTTCCTATCCATGTGGACATCCTAAAATTTAAATCTAATCCCACACCTCACTTATTATTAACTCCTATTGTTTTCAAGATGAATACATTTTTCTTCACATGGTTTGTAAAGGGCTCATGATCATGTCCTACTTCTTTCTCTAGGATTTTACCTTAACCCTCCTTGACCATAGTTTTAGTAAACTTCTTTAGTTTACTTCCTCTATTACCTTAGGATACTATCTTTTCTGTTCTGTTTATTTGTATTGTTTACCTAACCATTCTCCTGCTAATCTGTTTGATTCATCTTTAAAGTCACTTAGCAGGTACATCATTTCATCCTTTTAGCTTTCCCTGATACCTCAAAATCTAGTTAAGGAACTTATCCTGCACGACCAGCCTAATCAATTTTGTTACTATTTGGCTGCCCATTGTGTTAGCCAGCTTTTCATCATTACAAAAAGTATCTGACACAGGCTACATATGCAGAAACAGAGGTTTACTAAATTCAGTTTAGGAAGTTCAAGGTCATGGCCCCTGCATCATTTCAGTTCTGGTGAAGGACATGTGGGACATATGGTAGGTGACAAATGACAGTGGAGGAGATATGTATCTGAGGAAGTAGTCATAGTGACTTTTTTCTTTTTTGGTAGTACTGGGGGATTGAACCCAGAGCCTCAGAGCCTCATGCAGGTTATGCAAACACTCTACACTCCACACTGAGCTGCAGTCCCAGCCTTTTTAAAAAAAATTTTTTTTTTTAATTTTAAGACAGGGTCTCATTAAGTTGTACAAACTGTCTGGCCCTGAATGTGTGATCCTCTTGTCTGAGCCTCCCAAATCACTGGGATTACAGGTGTGTACCATGGTATCCAGCAAGCAGACATGTCTTGAGCCAGGAAGGCAAGAAAGAGGAATGGACCAGGTTTATTCCTTATAAAACAACCATCTCATGAGAATTCAAAGAGTGCATGAAAAATAATTTCATTTCTTTTGAAGGTAGAGTTCTCAAGGACCCATGATTTCCCACTAGACCTCACCTCTTAAAGGTTTCACAACATGTCTTAATATTGCTACTCTGGGGACCAAACCTCCAATTAAAAAGACCCTTGGAGGATACCCAAACCATATCCAAAACATAGCACCTATAGTCCCCTATAGTCCATGAGCCTCAACATAAGGAACACACTGATTGTTTACCTTGCATTATCAAAACATAGAGTAATACCTATCAACAACAAAAACAACAAGAGTAATACCTAGAACAATTTACAGTCAATTTTTAAAAATTTGGTGAAATGATAGTCTTATAATTTTAATAAACTTAATTTGATTTTTTAAACTTTCTTAGAGAAAGAATTGTTACCCAAATAATATCACACAGTTTTCACATAGGTTTAATTGAAACCCACTTGCAATGAATTCCTCCTAGCTCAAAAGAGGTGGCTGAGTTTCAACTAATCTGACTTCTACATATGGCTTAACCTCTTAACACTTACACAAGTCATGTGCAAAAGTTGAATCACACAGAAAGGCTTAACTAGATGTAGGCTTAACTAGATGTAGATTTTATTTGATGCCAATATCTGGAATTAGTCTTTCCTGAAAATTCCCATGAACTTGCAATTCTGAATCTTGGTGATATTTTATTTAGGATTTCTTAGTAGACAGCTTGTTTTATTATAATTGTCAGAAAAAGTTATTAAGAGAGCACAATTTTTCAAAAAATATATGGGAAAAAATTGAAGTAACTAGCATAAATTATGAAAAGACTATCATCAAAAGCCATGTTTATTATCACAAAAAATTCATTTTATTATAAGTATTTAGAAATTGAATACAGAGATCCCCAGTAAAGATACATAGGCAATATAAATAATCGTGTTATACTAATATTTATAAAGGTTTTTCTGTTTTGTTTTGTTTTTTGTGGTACTGAGGTGTTGAACCCAGGGCCTCATGCTTGCATGCTTTGCAAGTGCTGGGCCACTGAGCTGTTCCCCAGCCCATTTTCTTTTCTTTTTTTATATTTTTTTGAGACAGGATCTCTCTAAGTTATGCAGACTGCCTCTGGTCTCGAACTTGCAATCCTCCTGCTTCTGCCTCCTGAGCCACTGGGATTACAGGCATGTGCCACCACACCTATCATATTTATGAAGTTTGAAACAAATCTTTCTTATTTTTTAAAAAAAGCATGGTAATTATTTGTCATATTTTTAATATCTTTTATATACATTTGTTGAGAAATAAGATACAAGACCAGTAAGAAATAAAGTAAAAGAGAAAATATTAGTAATCCAACAGATCATAACGGAATTAAAGTTAAAATTAATATCCAAATTTTAAAATTTCAGAATTGGCATATAATTACCTAGAAGTTTCATTTGTTTGGAACAGGTCCAATATACAAGAGTTTTAATAGGGATAGTTTACAAAATGGATATCACTTATGGTTGTATAAAGAAAAGTGTTGGACAATTCCACTCTTGTAGACGTTTTCAGAATTTGCCCCTGACCAAAGGGGGGTCTTCTCTTAGGTAGGTGACATTAATGTTACCAGGATTGAAAATATTTCTTGGGAGTTTTAGGAGGTCAATTAAATATTACCAATTGTCCTAATCAGATTCCGGAGCAAATTAACATAGAAAAGCTAAGATGTGTTTTATATTTGCTGCCAACAGGCAGTGCTGTCCGGTGGCAGGGGATTCCTCTTCCTACATGTAGGGTGACCTCTTTACAGCTTATGTAATGGAATAGCTGTGCAGATTGTCTACCTTCTGCAGTGCCAGCATCCAGGAGGAAGAAGGACATGCTGAACTGACTTGAGCTGAACAGTTTATTCCTTCCTGCTTTACCAATCAAATAAATCACACCTCTTTTACTGGGAAAAAACAGAAGTAAAAGCATAGAGAGACACTACAATTTTAGCTAAGCTGAGATCTCACCACTTGTAAAAAATATTAAAAATGAGAAAAATAAAGCAAACAAGAAAATGCCTAACATACTCAAAGAACATAAAATTCTTTGAGAAGCAAACTAAACAAATTAATGCTGGAAAGTAAGTATAATTATACAGATGATTTTTCCACCTGCAATAAATGCAGTACAGAATTATATTTAATTTATTGACATATTTGTTGTTGGATTGCATCTACACTGGCTTAAAATAAATATAGTATTGATGTCTTGGCTATATGAATTTGTACATCTTCGTTTATAAGGCTGTTTCAAGAGACATACTATTAACACAGAGAGATGGGAAAACTGTGAGCATATAAAAGTGGAAAATGCCTTCAAATAATTTAAAATTCCTCATTTACTAGGAGTAGGGTAAACGTGCCCAGGTAATAAGGGTGCTGATTTTGGGTCTAGAAAAGTACATATAGGACACATTTTGGCTTCTGGAAGTCAGTGAGACTAAAGTCAATGGTGACATTAACACCAGTTATCCCACCAAAGGGGTGTAGTTAGTTAAGAGTGTCAATACACCTGTCACTGTTTGAGAGCTGCTGCCTGGGAGTCAATACTCTAGTTGTAATGTCCTGACTTGTACAAAACCACAAATCTTCCCTCCAGAGAAAGCTCTCAGACAGTATGAAGTCAGGTTTATGAGTGTGACAATGACAAAGGGAAAAAGAAATGGACCAGACACTGTGAACTTAATGTGTAAAGGTGAAGGAGCAAAATAGGGAAAGAGTGAAAGAGAAAGAAAGAAAGAAAGAAAGAAAGAAAGAAAGAAAGAAAGAAAGAAAGAGAAAGAAAGAAAGAAAAGAAAGAAATACAGAAAAGGAAGGAGGGAGGGAGGAAGGGAAGGAAGGAAGGAAGGGAGGGAGGGGGGGAGAAAGGGAAGGAGGAAGGGAGGGAAAGAATCCTGTTATAGCAAATACATTATGAGCTCTGAAGAAAATAAAAATTAAAACACATGTTATCAGAGCAAATCTGAATCCACAAAAGAAATTTGGTTTCATTTGGGTAAATGAAATGTACCTAAAATTGATTTCTACTTTCTGAGCCAGTCCTCCAAACCTTGACATTTAATTCTGAAAGGATGGCAGGCAATATTTCTGCATACTAGACTGTTGAAGAAGGATCTGCTTTCCCCACTCCTCCCACCTCTGCTTTAATAAATTACATGCCTATGACATACACATACACAAAAATTATTTACTCCTCCCCCCCCCACTGTTTCTTCTACTCTTCACCAGATGGTGTTGTCTATATGCCATAATGTCTTAAGATAACATGTGGCACAAAAAGGAAGGGTAGAGTTTTAGTCATTTTTAATATCTGCTTTGCTACAGGCTATGAAGATTGACTTTGCTAAATATAAAGCTCAGCTCAATGAAGTGATAATTCACACCGACAACAGAAGGTAACTCTGTGGCCAGCTTGTGCAAAGACAGTTTTAAAATACATACATCCTCCAAATAGTGTGTAGTTTGAGTAATTGCAATAATACTGCTTCAGGCAATGTACTTACAGACTTAAGACCAGACTAACTGGCAGAATGTGCTGAACAATTATCTTTTGCTTTAAGTTAAGCTATTTTGTTTTAATTTTACTTGATCATAAGATATAAAAGGAATAATGTAAAAATAGCTGATGGGTATATGGCAACAACAACAAAAATACTTCACTGTTTCAAATTTACTAGTAATTAAGACAGTTGTGTGAATAATGGAACATGTGCTAGTGGCCTGTCTTTAAACCATATATTAAAGGAATTTAGGTCTAAGTTTATAAAAATCCATAAATTTCACACAAAGGAACTTGAATACTTTTCTAAAATATGTAACAATATTATTATTTTCTGATTACATGATGTTCTTTCATTTCTTGATTATATTTGTTCATATCAGAGCATTTAAAGAAGTAAATTAAAGTTACCCAATATCTACAAAATGCAGTTAGCACTGTCTTAAAGTTTTTAGTTTATTTTATACAAATATATTCAAAATTATATCCTAATTTTATTCTGTACGCATGCATCTGAATTAAAAGACAATGACGAATGTATTATTTTATAACTGTTTCAATTGAAAACATAATCTGAGCATTTCTCTATCAAAAAATAAAGAAAGCATAAATGTATTTATTTTAAAAATGTGAACACATGAAAAGAGCATAAATTTATGGTTTGTATAATATTTCATATTGTAGTTTCTTACCTTTGAAACTTTAAATTTTTAATATCTTATTATTCAAAATACCATGTTTAGAACATACTTATTCATAAGCCTATGATTTTTGTGTTTATGACTTTATAAATATCCCTAACGATGTACATAATGTATGTAAAACTAAATATTACTTTGTTGTTGTTGTTGTTAGGTGCTGTCTAGTTGGTGTCCAACTCATAGCAACCCTGCTATGTACAACAGATGAAACACTATTGTTGTGATTCTCTGCAATTCATAGGGTTTTCAATGGCTGATTGTTTTTTGGGAGTGGGTTGCCAGGTTCCTCTCCCAACCCTACAGCAGCTGGTGTTCCCAGGCAGTCTCCCAACCAAGTACTAATCAGGACCTATCCTGCTTAGCTTCTGAGATCTGATGGGATTGGAAGCCACAGTGGTACAGCTTCAGGCATATATAACTATATATAATATATAATTATACATGTACATGTAGTTTTACTTATAACTACCTACCTATACACACACGCACACACACACACACACACACACACACACACACACAACATATATGGTAAAAGAAAAATAGCAGTCACTGTAGCACATACTTGTAACTCCAGTGACTTTGGTGGATGAGGCAGGAGGATCACAAGTTCAAATTGACACAATGTTTTGAGAGCCTATCTCAAAACGAAAAATAAAAAGAAAAAACTGAGGTACAGATTAAGGGGCAGAGAATTTACCTAGCATGTAGAAAGCTGGGCTCAACTTCCTAGTACTGCATGAAAAAACAAAAACAAAACAAAAGCGAACAAACAAACAAAAACACCAAGTGGAATGGCACACACCTATCATCCCAGCAACTGGGGACGTGGATCCAGGAGTATCACAAATTGAAGTCCAGAGGTAACCTGTGTAAATTAGAGAAGTCCTGTCTCAAAATAAAAGTTAAAAGTGGGCTGTGGGTATAGCTCAATGGTGGAGCACTTGCAAAAGCATGTGTGAGACATTGGATTCAACCACTGAGTACCACAAAAAAAAAAGAAAGAAAAGAAAAGAAAGAAAGAAAGAAAAGAAAAGAGAAAAAAGAAAAAAAGACAATGTTGAACAGAATTGAATGGGCAAGGAAGACATCAGTCAGATCAAGGTCCTATAGTCAAGAGGAAACCTGTCTAAAATTTAGTCAAGTTTACAAGGAACATTAAGGCCATCTTGATTAGTTATAGGTAGATATATATCTTACACATACATCTTTGTTGTTCTTGTACATTTTATATTCTTAAACACAGTGTCACCATCATCACTAGCCTAGGTTATTTCCTTATACTCCCAACCCATCCATCTTTTGAGAATTTTAGTATTATAACTTAGAATATGATGTTCATATTATATATTTATGCTTTCATGTAAAGCTTATTTATGGTTATTTATGCATAATCAATTCTATCATCATATTTATATTATACAACTGCAATCTTCCTGGCTTCAAATACACAATTGAAATTTTAAAAGATCTGCATCTAACTAAAAACCAGTGGGAAGACATTAGGGTTTGAATTTCCTCCAGAGGCTCATGTATTGATTGTTTGCTTTCCAGCTAGTGCCACTATCTTGGGAGGGGGTGGAAACTTTGAGAGGTGGGGTCTTGGAGGAAGTGAGTCATTAAGGTTGCACCTTTCAACATTATACCTATCCCTGGTCCACTGTCTTTCCTGTCTACCAGGATGTGAGCAGCTTCCTGCCATGATGTTCTGCCTTATCATGGGCCAAGAATCAATGGAGTCAGGACTGTGATCTAAAACCTCTGAAACCATGAGCAAAACAAATTATTACTCCCTTAAATTGTTTCTGTCAGATAGTTGGTCACAGTAACAATAAAACGAACAGAGATAGTAGATTTTATGAACTCCTTGTAAGAATTCAAATAAATATTTCATGTAAAGCAAAATCTAAGGCTGTTTTCAGGAGCTAACCCACTAATGAATGTTTTTACAAGATTCTATAACAAATAGCCTCTAGACTTCACAACTATACTATAAAAAGTATAGATCAATTTTCAGAGGAGAAAGGTTGACAAGTAAAAAAAGTAATACAAAAACATTACATGACACATAAATATGACTGAGTTATTTAAATGAATTTAAAGTGTTGGCATGGGAGAAGGGCCTAGCCATCCACTCCCAAGGCAATCTCAAAACAGTCAAACATTGCAAACCCTATGAGGGTCGCTATGAGTCGGATACTGACTCGACGGCACCTAACAACAACAACAAAGTGTTGGCATCCAGAAATTGCTCTTCCTTATAATATGGTCATATTTCTCATCAAAGAAAGTGAAATTGCCAATTTGTAAATTTATTACAAATTCTTACATCTAAGTTAGATCATTGCCAGTGATTCTCCCACTATCGTGTTAAGTGACCTCAGACAAGCTAAGTAATCTTTGCCTTAGCCTTTTTATCTAGTAAATGTACCTACAGGGTAATTTTTCAGGCTAGTACATAATGGAGTTCCATCAAAATATCAAACATCAAGCCAGAAGAATACAAGATAATAGTGGTGTCCAACAAGTCTGATTTTAGAGGCATTTTCATTTCTCACATTTGCACTTCACATCAAAATGCAAAGTACAGGTGCCTCAGGGAATATCTGAAGAATGCAAATGTTAATTCCAATTCTTCAGCATTTAGGATTCATAATAAAATTTAATTACAGTTGTAATGCAACTTTAAATGGCATGTTGAAACAAGTTGCCATTTGTAGTAGACATAGGGTAATATAGGAAAGATCCCAAGAAAAGTTGCAAAAACATAAATTAGGAAGAGCAAATCACAAGATGGATGGATAATATTTTCTGCTCAGAAAAGAAAGAAAACAGAGAAAATATGACAATGTATAGAGAAATGAAATACAGGCATATATGGAAATTAATTGATATTTTTGTCTATGACCTTCTTTATATCTATGTGCTGTTACCACCAGATTTCCCAGCCCCATTTAAACAGCTACATATATTTCGGAAGGTCTGTGATGATTGAGAGCATAGCCACTAGCCCTTTATGTCTCCTGAACATTTGAAATATGCCTAAGCAGAAGTGAGTTGTGGCATAATGTATGCCAAATTTTGAGATTTTAAAATGAAAACAATGTAGAATATCTCAGTCTTTATATTGATGACATATTCAAGTGATATTTTGAACATGTTGGTTTAAAATATGTTTCTGAGCTTAGATTTACTGTTTCCTTTTTACTTTTGTGTGGCTATTTTTGTTGTTGTTAGCTTCTGTGGAGTCCTGTATGACTCATAGTGACCCTCATAGGGTTTTCAATGGCTGATTGTTTCACCATTGTCCTAGAAGTGGATTGCCACATCTTTCTCCCATTTTTGTGGTGCTGGGAATTGAACTTGGGACCTCAGACACTGCAGAGCGGTGCTCTACCAACTGAACTAAATACCCAGCCCCTGTGTGTCTATTAGAAATTTTAAAATCATATATGTGGCTGGAAGAGCTTAATGTGATGCTGAAAATAAGATCCTGATAAGTGAATGTGTCACAAACCCTTCAGCACATCCTGTATTCAACAGAAACAGTAAAGTGTAGGCAAGACTGTCCCTTTCCCCCCAGCTCTCATTGTTGAAATTCTGGCCTAGAGTGAAACATCCTAGCCAAAAAAGGTCAGCTCTAACACTCCTCTTACTGGACAAAATTTCTGGTAATTAAATTGGAATTTCAATGATTTTATGGGAAGCATGATTAAAAAGATCATTAAGAAGCATACCTGGCCCACCTTTCAACTATATACAAAATGCTGCAAACTCAAAAGAAATGAAGCCACGTAGTATTTCACTTTGCAATTGTAATACTCTAGCACTATGCCTAAGATATAATAGTTTCTGAATAAATGTGTATTAAATTGATGACATACTCATTGAATTCATGAAAGATTCACCCACACGTTTAGTAAGTGATGATTTATCATTTCTTGCATCATGATTGTAAAGTAAAAATGTCACTACTGAGTAATGCTACAAAATTGTAAAGTCTAATAATACACTATACTAATAATGGCCAAACTTACTGAAAACAAGTGTAAAGGTCTCTCTTGTTCTCTCTCTCTCTCTCTCTCTCTCTCTCCTCTCTCTCTCCCTCACACAATGAATATGTATGTTCTCATCTATACTCTTTTAATCCTCAAAACTTCAGAATACAATAGGCACTATTAATATTCCCATCTGCACCTAAAGAAACTAGGCCAGTGGAGGTAAAATAATGTATTCAAAGTCACATAACTGAAAAATGGAAGTACTGGCAACTAAATACAATCCATATTACTCTAGGGCGAGTAAGTACAAAACTCACAAAACATTTAACACAATTACTCAATAAATATCCATTGTTACAATTAATATAAATTAGACTACACAAAGGGAGATAAGTTACAGCTTTGTAAGGTTTCAACACAATAAAATCTACTTAAATTTAACCATTCCAGCTTTTATTAACCCGGCAATAAATCACTTCTGTTTTTAAAAAATGTCTCCATCAATGCCTTGTGATTTTTCACTTTCTTGCCTTTGATCCTTCTTATCCTTACCTATATTTGAAGATGTAGACACAGAGACTCAGAAGGTTTACTAATTGGGCCAAGCCATAAATAAAGCTAGTAAGTGTTTGGGGCAGAAAAAAATTCCAGTCTTCCTAATTTCAAAGCATATCCACATAATCAATATTTTGTAATCATATACAAATTCTGCTTTAAAAGTATCTTCGTACATGCTTCTTTATTAAACTGTTTACTTATATCTAGTTATAACAATTAGCTGGAGGCTGAGGTTTAACTCAGTTCATAGAGTGTGACTCTGTGCTCTCTGAGGCCCTGGGTTCAATCCCCAGCATCCCCAAAAAAGGAGAAGGACCTGGCAACCCACTCCTGGATCAATCCCAAAACAATTTGCCTTGAAAATCTTATGGATACCAGAGAAACTCTGACATATTGTAGGGCATGGCATAGTGTTGCTCAGTGTTTTGTTCTGTTGTTCATAGATTCCCTATGAGTTGGACCCAACTTGAAAACACCTAACAACAATTAGCATACTTTTGAGTTCTTTCATTGCACAAACTAAGGATGCCATTCTTTTAAATTTCTTGAAAAGAATTCTTACCTTGGAAAATGAGTTTGGCACTTTCAATCATTTTACAATACTCATTACTTTCAACTCTACCTGACATTTTCTTCATACAAAAAAATACATCCTCTGTGAAACACTTTCTCAAAACATTTCGTTCTATAGTACTTGATGAAAGGAAGTTTTTTGACCAGTGGCTTTTTAAAGTTTTATTATTATTATGTTTTTAGAATATAGAGACACAAGACACATGCCTGGATGTGAAGGAAGAAAATATAAGGGATTACTGCAGGCTCTCTGGAGTGAAAGTCAGAAACTATAGGTCAAGGACAGGATCTTTAGGCTGGCTTAAAAGCTTTACTCTCTGAGGGCTGATTTTACTTTGAGTGCTATTATTCATGTCATTCACTACTTATGTCACTGCTACCTTACTTTGCCAAAAGTTAAAATAAAATGGAGGACTTCTTCAAATCAGATATAGTAGAAACATTCTCTTTTCACTTTAATTTTCTTTTTGTACTTGGGGGTTGAACCCAGGGCCTTGCACATACTTTGCAAGTTGCTCTACCTCTGGGCTGCACCCAATGCGTTTATATTTCTTATTCTGGGTCAGAGTCTCACTAAGTTATGCAGGCTGCCTCTGACCTCAAACTCAACATTCTCTTGCCTTTGCCCCCTGAATCGCTGGGATTACAGGCCTGAGCCACCATGCCCAGCTGAAACATTCTCTTTCCTGTTAGGAAATTAGGATGGATAACCTATTTCACTATAAAATATTTTTCAAACATATCACCAAGGTTAAATACAAAATATGTAAGGTTAATTATTTATAAAACCTAAATTTGCTTTATTATTTTCAGAAGTAATTTTATGATGGTGTACATAAGCAAAATTTAATTGATTTCTAATACATTTACTTTTAAATATTAGGAATTTGTGTTTTTTACTTCAGAAAAAAAAATAACAGATGGGATTTCATTTACTTTAAAGATTGCAATTTTCAGATATGCTATTCTCTCCGTTTTAGGAAATCCTAAAAGAAAAGTGACCCATCAGTATTTTAGTGACCAAGAAATGTAGATACTTTTCTGATTCAGGGTAATTAAACCCTTTAACATCTCCACCTTGATCTAGACGTTCCCTCCCACAGAACAAAAGGAATGATACTTGAGCTAGAGAGGGAACAGAACGTTCCAGTCATAAAATAGTGTGAGAATTTAAAATTTACTCTTTTGCTCTTGGCTTAGTGATAAATTTATTATTTTAGAGAAAGTAAACCTTCCAATAATTTCCCTCATGTTTGCATATTAAAACACTTCTCTGAATTTACGGAGCCTGACCCCTTTTCTATGTTTCTACCTTCTTCACTATTTTATATATTTATCATCTATCTATATATCTAGGGGCTTGGATTTAGCTCAGTTGGTAGAGCTCCTCTCTGCAGTCTCTGAGGTCCTGAGTTCTATTCCCAGCACCACAAAAATGGGTGAAGGTCATGGCAATCCACTCCCCAGGTAATCATGAAAAAATAGCCATGGAAAACCCTATGAGAGTCACTATTAGTTGGACAAGACTCGAGGGTAACTAGCAAGCAAGCAAGCTATATATCTATATTTCAAGGAATCAGGAGATTCTAGACTTCATTAGCCTAAAGAGAAACCATATAAATTATTGATCATATTAGCTTCTTATAACATATGAACAGCTTTGTATAATCAACTACCAACCTAGGTCATAGATGGAAACCTATTATGTTTTATAAAATAAATAAAAAGTCAATAAAAAATTAATGTGCAGGTAATACCCATGACAATCATTGACCTTTTATGATCAGACCAAAAAGGAAAAGTACAACTCAACTTTGAAGACTAATTTTAAGTCTAATTTTATTAATCAAATCTTGAAAACAACTTTTTGAATATTATAATAAAATATTATGCAGTTATAAAGAGTAAAAAGCTGAAATATTTGCACATAATAATGAGAGAAGATGTGAAGATTATGCTGTAGGAAATATGTGGCCTATATGAAAAATTATAAAGTATACATAGCAAGAATTTCACAGGTGGTACATTGAAGAAAGTACTAATAGTACCCGAATTTTATGGAAGGATGGAAACATTTGTGGTCATATAATATTGAACAGAATATTTCACCATGTTCATGAATTTCTTATCAATTAATAGTGGTTTATCAAGCATATTCTTTAGTTATTTGTTTTTGTTATACCCAAAGTTCGAGTTCCCCAAAGACCTCCAAGGAGTCCAAAGTCAAATGTAATAACAAAGAGACTTTATTAAAGCTGGAGCTCGAGGGAACCGCACCTCATTGGTGCAGCAGTTCAGTGTCGTGACCTCGACTCGTTGCAGGGTAAAGGTTTATATTGTGGGTTGCAAGCAGGGAAGGAGGGGGTGGAGAAAGTGGAAGTCAGATAAGGTGAAGCCTTGAGTTGTTAAAGTATGCCATTCAGAAGCAGAGGGGTCTTGGAGTTCTCAGAAGTTACTGCCCATATCTACATCTCTTTGATCAGGCCCAGAGCATTCTGTTCTTGTGATCTGTTAAAGGAATTTGTGGAGTGCCACCTGTAAGACAGAATCCTAAGATAAGGGGGGTCATTCAGGCTCTTGGGCAGCCTGGGCATCTCAGTTTTATCCTCCCAAATTAAATTAGTCATGACTTGCATCCTAAATTATTGTTGCTCAAATATTTTATGTCTAGGATTTTAATAAGAATTTCATAAAATTAGTACCACTTGACATATTATTAAATGAACAACTAAATTTTCTCATTGGAAAATTCATATTATTTTAAAGGATGTAATTTTAAGTGTAACTAAAAATTAATATTTAAAAAATATTCAAATATAGTTAATGAATATGCAAAATGTGTTCAATAAAATTTCATTAGTTTTGCAATTTTACATATACATTTATCTGTGGGGAATTTGAATGACATTAAATTAACAGTTGAATTTTATTCATCTGATTAATATTTACAATCTCATAGGGAATGCAAATGAGGCAATGAAAATTCTTTTTGTATTGTCTGATCATAGTTCCTTATAATGGACATAAGTTAAAAATTAATATTTAATTATTTTAAAATTTTCTATTACAATAATTATTTAAGTGTCAAAATGTTTTTTATATTGAATTGTCATTATAGTCATCAGTGGAATTGATTATCATGTTAATAATATTATAATTTAAATAATACATATTAAACATGAAGCAATGTTCTTTTTTAAGTTAGTTCATATATTCATGGACCATTTGTTGCTATCAGAAGACAAAATTGGTCATCAATTATATTAATATTTTTCATTTTATAAAAGTACAGTTTGAGGAAATCTAACAAGGAATGTAAAGAATTTCAATATGATAGAGTTACTAAATTCCTTGAGCTCTTTCCTATATGTGACAAAGAAAAATAATCAAATTGCCATGGGCAGTGACACATAGATGTAAGACCAGGTACTTAGGAGGCTGAGGCAGCAGAATAACAAGTTCAAGTCTAGAAGTAACCTGTGCCCCTTAGTGAGGCTCTGTCTCAAAATTAAAAATAAGAAAGGGCCGGTGGTACAGCTCAGTGTTGGAGAAAAGAAAAATGATCACGTTGATTGTCATTTAATTTCTTTAATAAAAGAATAGAAACCATTTGATTCTGGAAGAGTCATTGTACCATTATCCAGTTATAAATCATCCTTGAGCTCAGTTTCATTAAAATATAAAATATACAATGTTAAAATTTAAAAATGATTAGCTGTATCAAATACTCTTTCACTTAAGAGTATGTTGTTTAGATCTTTAAGAAAAATATGTAAAACTGAAGATATTAAAAATTATTTTCCTTTATAAAATTTTATTACTTTAAAAATTATGTGGTTAAAGTACAATATTGTAAAAGTCTTGGACTTCTGAATTTACCGCAGTGTGAAAAAGAAAAATACTTAACATATAAGTAATATAAAATTTCCATCCCTATTGAAAGTCTGTAAGCTGAACTTCACATATTTTGTCAGAATATAAATTAAAAAGTCAGTCAGGATAGGCCTCACATTAGTGCATTAATACCCATTCTTAAAACAACCACACCATTACTGAACAATACAATAGTGAAATTTAGTTAATTTGGTTTTAATTCTGTTTCTTCTTGTATAATGTTGAAGCAATGCAATTTAATTCCATAATGCTATAGTTTGAATGTGTCCCACAAAGCCTTGTGGGTAGGAAACTGAATCCCCAAATTCATACGTTAATGGTGTTTGGAATTAGAGTCCTTGGGAAGTAACTAGTATTAGATGAAGTCGTGAGAATGGAATCCCCATGATGGTACTAGTGACTTTATAAAAAAAGGAGGAGAGACTCAAGCTATCATGCCAGAGCAAATGTCCTCAGAGCCATATTCTTAGCCTTCTTAGACTCCAGAACAGTGAACCATATAAATTTATGTCCTATACAAATAGTTTGTTACAACAAAACAAAACGGATTAAGATATCTAAATATAATAAAATGCATCATTTTGTGGCTGTTTTCAACATCTTGTGAAAGTCAGAACTCAACATTTTGTCAACTATAACTTACTCTTATTTATTAATATCATCATCTATTATTTATTTATTTAATATTTATTAATAATTAATAATTATTAATAAATAATTAATCCAATACTACAAATCAATAGATAATTAATAATTATTTGATATTTATATATTATTAATAATAGTAATATTATTAATATTATTATTTATTAATAAAACTGGATTTTTCATTTCAGCACAGTCAGCAGCATAGATATGAGCACTATATCAACCTAATCAGTATAGATATTTATAAACAATTTTCAAGGTAGGGAGAAAAACCTGGCAGTCCACTCCCACAACAACCTGCCATTGAAAACCCTATGAATAGCAGAGAAACACTGACAATAGTGTTTCCCCTGTTGTACAGAGGGTCGCTGTGAGTCACATACTGAATCTAGGGCACCTAACAATAACAACAAGCAGCTTTCTGAAAAAATTCTGTTCTCACAATTTGCCACTATTTGACCTGATTCAGCATTTACTCTGTGTAAACAGTCCTACCTATAAGACATTTGTTAAAAGTTATCAAGAACAAAGATCACAGCTGAGGTGACATCCTCATTTGTGATTATCAAAAGGCTGAATAAAAAATTGAGAATTGTAATGTCCCGAGGGTGCTTTGAAAATCTGCAGCATATGTATGAAACCCAGAAGGACACAAATATGCAGGAAGAACTTGGGGAGAGGGCACGGGGAAGAAATCACCTTTGCCTGATCTGAAGATTCTGTGTAAGGAGAAAATGAGGACTAACACAGAGTAGAGTTGTCCTCCCAGACAGAAATTTAAACCCACACACAAGCTCAGAGCCCTCTGTCAAGGCTCAGCAGCTTATGACTGTAAGGAATTTAAGGAAACACTAAATTATTAGTTGCACATTAGACTAACCAAACCAATAATTCTGTAGCCACAGATGACAGGGAATTCAGGCATTTCTGAGTTAGTCCAGAAAAGTCACCAAAAAAACAGTAGAAAAACAAAACACAGCAACTACAACTCCTGGTTGGGAAAGGATTGTGCTTTCAAACTGTCAATTTATATTATTTAAAATGTGTAGTTTCCAATGAAACATCCAACAGGAAATATGGTCAATACATAGGAAATAAAGCAGATAATAGACACTGTAGCTTAGGAAGCCTAGATATTTATATTACTAGAGAAAGAAGTTAAATATTATTATAAATATATTCAAAAATAAACAATGTGTAAATAATTAGAGAATATGTGAGAGCAATTTTCCATCAGAGAATATCAATTGATAAAGTATTTAAAAACAGAAATTCTGGAGTTAAATTTTACAATAATTGAAATGCAAAGTTCACTGGAGAAGCACAATGGCACAATTGAAATTGTAGAAGAAACAATCAACAAATCTGAATGCACGTCCATTATGATTTTATATTCTGATGATCAAAAGGATAAAAGTAATGGATAAAATAGATATATTTTAAAGCTCTATAGACCAATATGCTTACACCAAGCACAGCAACATATGTATAAATATTTCCTAGGAGATGATAGAGACAGAAACGGACAAAAGGAATATTTGAAGAAATGAGGGTCAAACACTTGCCATATTTTCTTAGAAACCTCAAACTGACAACCATGAAGCTTAAAGAAGTTTAAGAAGGAAAACTCAAACAGATCTGTGACCAGACACATTATCGCTGAACTGTCTAAAGACAAAAAGTAAAGTTTGCAATCCAAAATAGAGAATCAATTTCACATGATGATCCCCAAATTAATCCATATTTGTCACACATGACAGGATTCTATCCTTTTTAACAATTGAATAATTCCATTGTATGTACACACAACATTTTCTCCAACATTCATCTGTTGGTTGACATTTAAGTTTACTCTCTATCTTGGCTATTATGGATAATGCTACAATAAACATGAGAATGAATATATATAT
>VMDO01011244.1:0-67803 GCA_007922755.1 Pedetes capensis
CCTCCTCCTCCTCCCCCTCCTCCTCCTCCTCCTCCTCTCAATGATACCCAACAACAGCAACACAAAAAGGCCAGGAACAGCACCCCAAAGTACTGCAAAAAAAATTCAAAGCTTGTGGATGATTAAAAACTGTTTTGCCAGCCTCCTCTGGTGGCGCACACCCGCACTCGGGAGGCTGAGGCCAGAGGATCGCGAGTTCCAGATCAGCCTGGGCTACCATAGCAAGCCCCTGCCTCACCAAAACAAAATAAAACAAACATGCTTAACCTCCCTGGAATGGGATGAAATTGGGGTCCTGGAAGGTTCTTGGAAGGGAAGAGGCCCCAGGGAGTGGGAGGAGCCTCCAGAAAGAGGAGAGGGGCCTCCGGCCAGCCTCATTAATGTCCTTTTGGATTTCCATGAGCAAATCTTCCCTGCACGATCCTCTCTTTAACAAGCCTCTCCTGGCAGCTGAGAGGCGAGGCCAGGGCCGTCCGCCCATGTGAACAGGGTGTGACAGGCATCCTCAGCTCCCCAGCCCTGGCTTTGCTCACACCCATCTGCTCAGTGCCCTCGTCTCCTTCCTCCCCTGATTCCAACCTTCCGTCCCTTCCAGCCAAACAGCTAGTGGCCGACTCTCAGCCTTGCTTTTAAAAAAAAGAAAGACTTAAAACACCCCCAAAAAATCTGCTCCCCCAAAGCCAGCATCTCACTTCAGGATCCTTCAGACAGAGCTATTTTTTTTCCCCATAAGCCAACCCTACCCAGTGTTGGGAGAGAAGGAGAGCTTCTTCCAAGTACCTGTGCATGCAGGAAGTGGGGAGCAAAGGCAGGAGGCCGTGGAGACGGTCAGAATCAAAATGGAGTCACTCATGTCAAACTCGAACAAGACAGAGCCAGGCGGCCACGAAGGTGGAGCTGTGACGCACACGTGCGTATGATACAAACTACTACAAAGATTCCCTCAAAATCACAGCCTTGGGCAAAGGCCATCATAACACCACACACACACACACACACACACACACACACACACACACACACACGCACACTACTTTTTTTTTTTCTTTTTTTGCAGTCCTGGGGGTTGAACCCAGGGCCTCGTGCCTGCATGCTCTGCAAGTGCTGGACCACTGAGCTGCAACCCCAGTCCATTTTTTTACTTTTTGAGACAGGGTCTCGCTAAGTGACGCAGACTGCCTCTGGTCTGGAACTTGCGATCCTCCTGCCTCTGCCTCCCAAGCCACTGGGATGACAGGCGTGTGCCACCGCGCCCGGCTACACTCACTACTTCTGTGAGGACATCTGCCTAACAATCACCCGTCCAACCTCGGACACACACCACCCTTGTCAGTGATCCTCGTAGCCAAGAACGATTGTGAAAGCTTCCTCATTTCCCCTTGGAAGCCCTGTCTTCCTGTGCCTCTCCAGATGCGCCCTGGATCGTCACAGCTTCAGCATCACAGGTTTGCAAAATTCCCAGCTGATTCCCAGGTGCAATCATTTTCTTTTCTTTTCTTTTCTTTAATTAAAAAATGTCTAAGTGTGCCTGTTTGTTTGGAGACAGGGTCTTTCTATGTAGCCCAGGCTGGCCTTGAACTTGTGATCTTCCTGCCTCAGCCTCCTGAGTGTCGGCATCGCAGACATGCGCCACCACACCTTGCTCCTATTTGTTTAGAGAGTCTGTGGTATTTAGATAGATAAGGGGTTTGTTGTCATTGTTAGGTACCATCGAGTCAGTGTCTGAATCATAGCAACCCTGTGTACAACAGGTGAAACACTTGTCAGTGCTTTTCTGCTGTTCATAGGGTTTTCAATGGCAGATTGGCTTTTGGGAGTGAGCTGCCGGGTCCATCTCTCAAGATCAGGTGTTTAGCTACCCTCAAATCACCATGAACCCAGTTCTCTACCAAAGCCTTCCCTCCTTGCCAGCGTGGTGAGGGGTTTGCTGAGGCCACAGGGGTCTGGAGAGATGTTTGGGGAGGGTTGCAAATGGCGCCTCACAAGTGAAAGTGCCTGCTCCATCCCCAGTGTGGAGGGCCAGATGTCCCATCAGTCACTGCTTCTTCAACTTCCCCAGCTTCAGCTTCCTCGTGAGGAAGATTGGAAGAACGAACCCAGGGTTTGGATAGGAGGTGTCCCCAAAAAGCTCATGTGTGAAAGGCTTGGCCTCCAGCTGGTGGTGCTACCGAGAGGGGCTCAGATCATGATGGCTCTGATCAATGGATAAAACCATTCATTGTTGTTGTTTGGTGCCACTGAGTGGGTGTCTGACACATAGCAACCTGATGTACAACAGGTGAAACAGTCCTGTGAGTGCTTCTCTGCTACTCATGTTAGTGTTGTTGTTGTTAGGTGCCATCGAGTTGAGTCTGACTCATAGCGACCCTCATAGGGTTTTCAATGGCTGACTGTTTTGGGATTGCCTGGGGAGTGGGTTGCCACATCCTCCTCCATTTTGTGGTGCTGGGAATCGAACTCGGGGCCTCAGAGACTGCAGAGCAGTACTCTACCAACTGAGCTAAATCCCAGCCCCTGCTATTCATAGAGTTTTCAAATGGCTATTGTTTTTTAGGAGTGGGTTGCTGGGTCCGTCTCCCTCGCCTACAGCACCCAGTATTCCCAGGCAGTCTCCCATCCAAGGACTAACCAGACCCGACCCTGCTTAGCTCCTGAGATCTGACGGGGTTGGACGCCACAATGGTACAGCTGCAGGCACAAACCATTCATAGATTCGAGATAAGACAGGATTTGGGGCAGGTCATGGAGGAAGTGGGTGACTGGAGGCAGATCCCTGAAAGGGATACCTTGGTCCTCGTGCTTCCATCATTCTCTCTGCTCCCTGGATGCCGTAAGGTGAGCAGCTTTCCTTCTCTGTGCCTTATCACCATGATGTTTTGCCTCCTCTTGGGCCCAGAAGCAACAGAGCATGGCTGACCACACCCTGAACCCTCCAAAATCATTACCCCAAATCAATCTCTCCTCCTTTACATTGCTCTTCTTGGATATATTATCACAGCGATGGAAAGGTGACTACCACAAATGATATCTACTTCGTAGTACATGAGAATTAAATGACTCACTGTGTAAAAAGCACCATAAAAAAAAAGAGCATGTGTGTCCAACGGAGAAAATGCGTGACCCGCAACTGTCCCAGCGTAAATGGCCCTCCTTGCTCCCTGGTCCCTCAGCACTGAGGGAACCATAGTAACGGACAAGGATTTGAGGAGGCATCAAGCGGAATAAAAACAACTTCCCTCTGGGCTCAGAGGACCCCAGAGGTCCTGGTTTCACCAAATCCTAAGGAACTAGTTACTGAGCCTAACCAGCACGTTAACTTGCCTCCCGTTACTTCTCTGCTCTTTTTCATTATGGGTATGAGGACCATAATTGACTAAAAACCCCTAGGGTTCCCCCTAGACTGGCAGAAATTACCAGAAATCTGTTAAGTGCTATTTAAAGGATGATCCTGTTTTTCCGGGCTGGTTGGTGACTGAGCCCCGAGCTGCTGGTCTGGGAGAGCTGACCCTCTCCCTCTACTTGGTCCTCTCTCCCTTTAATGGCCTGGCAGCTGCCTCATGTCTCTTCCCCTTCCCGGGCCTCACTCCGTGGCCTTGAGCCCAGGAGGCCTTGCTGAGCACACATTTGGATCTTCTCCCCGAAAGGCCTGGCTTTGATTTAGTTCCATTCTGGCCGGTGTTCTGCTGACCTGACCTGGTAACTGCATGATTATGTTAATAGCATATGATGAACTGCAGAGCACAATGTGGCCTGCGGGGGAGGACAAGGACAAAGCGCTAATTCAGCAGGTTGGCGATACAAGAGCAAGGACCAGAAAGAGGAAGAAAGAAAGGGCCGGAGAGGGGGCCGCTTCAGCCATGGCACTAAGGAGTCCTTGCTGCCATCTTCGTGGTCTTCCCTCCGGCCAGGGGAATGATAGAATCTGGGTCAGCCAGCTTTCTGCTGCTATGACAAAATGCCTGAGGGAAGAAACTTCATGGAAGGAAGATTGTGGCTCATGGTTTTGGAGGTTATAGTCCGAGGTCAGCTGGCCCTGTTGCCTTGCACCTGAGGTAAGGCAGGACATCATGGTGGTAGGACCATGTGGCAAATGAGAGTCTAACCCCATGACAACCAGGAATGAGAGAGAGAGAGGAGAGAGAGACAAGGGGGGAGAGAGAGAGAGTGCACAAAGGACCTAGAATAAGATACACTTGACTGGTCCTCGGTTACTGTCCTAAAGTCCTTCTTCCTTTCACCACCGAACTTTGAAGAAGCGTCTTGGTCCATTTTCTATTGCTACAACTTAATACCACAGTCTGGGCAATGAACTTTGAAGAAGACAAGTGTCATAGTCCATTTTCTGTTGCTACAACTTAATACCACAGCCTGGGAAATTTATAAAGAAGAGAAGTTTATTCAACTCACAGCTCTAAAGGCTAGGATGTTCAACATCAGGTGCTGACATCTCATAAGGTTCATCTTGCTGGTGGGGACCTTCTCCAGAATCCCAAGAAGGCACAAGGCATGTCATGGGGAGAGGACGCCATGCTAGAGACAGATCCAAACTGGGTTTTATCACATACTGACTTTCACGGTAACCCATTGATCCATTATTCTATGAATGAATTGATCCATTCGTGAAGTCATTGCCCTCAAATCCATTCACAAACTCACTGCTCTTGAGACCGGATCACCTCTTACGGATCCTACCTGGTCCCATCTCTTAACCCTTTGACTACCATCAAGACACAGAGGTCAAAAGGTGAGCATGTACGAATTTGACAGAAATTCCAAAAGTGGTGGGAAAAGGTCTTTTACAAACTGTTGGTAGTAGCTGTTGCAAAGGCATGGATTCTATACGGTGAGATGTCCAGAAACAAGACAAAATTGCTTTATAGTTCTACTCTCAGAGAAAAAAGATGACCACAGATAAACAGAACAGTATAGGAAAAATGAAAGAGAGGCAGAGAAAACCTTCACACACCGCAAAACCCAGGATCCATGTGCGGGATCAACTACCTGTCCAAGGAACTATGAGAAAATGCACGATGTTCAAACAGTAAATTAGAGACAAGAACAAAAACTATCTGTAAGCTGTGCAATGTACCATTGTGTAAGAATTGTTTTACACCTTGTTCTTGTTGTTGTTAGGCGTCATCAAGTCATGTCTGACTCATAGAAACCCTCACAGGGTTTTCACTGGCTGACTGTTTCAGGATTGCCTTGGGAGTGGATTGCCACGTCCTTCTCCCATTTTTGCAGTGCTGGGAATTGAACCTGGAACCTCAGAGACTGCAGAATGGTGCTCTACCAACTGAGCTAAATTGTAGCCCTTCTCACAGTGACCCTATGTACAACAGAACAAAACACTCCCCAATACTGTGCCATGCCCAGCACTATGTCCGTTGTTCTCTGCTGTTCATAGGGTTTTCAATGGTTCATTGCTTTGGGAGTGAGTTACCAGGTCCTTCTCCCAAGCCTACAGCACCCAGTGTTCCCTGGTGGTCTCCTATCCACAGACTAACCAGGCCTGACCCTGCTAAGCTTTTGAGATCTGATGGGATCGGACGCCAAGATGGTATGCCCAAAAGCACAGACATAAAACACTAAGTATTTAATCACAGATTTAGACACAAATTGAAGATGAACTTGGTACTGCTATAGTTTGAATCTGGAACATCTTCCAACCCCATGTGTTTATGGCTCGGTCTCAGCCCACGTACTTTGGAGAGGTGGTAGAAACTTTAAGGGTAGGATGTTAGGAGCGTGCCCTCAAAGAGCACTGCAAGAACTCTGTCTCTCTTCCTCCCACCCACCTCTCTCTCTCACTCATGTCCAAGCCATGAAGTGAATGGACGTACCATGCACTGCAGCCATGACATGCTGCCTCTACTGTATACACCTGTAAGAATCAGGGCCAATCGTGGACTGAAACCTTCACAAGTGTAAGCCAAAAGAAACTCTCTCTTTACAAGCTGATCACTTATACAAGCCTAGGTGTTTGGTCATTGTTGTTGTTAGGTGCCGTGGAGGCGGTGTCTGACTCATAGTGACCCTATGTACAACAGGTGAAACACTTTTGAGTGCTTCCTATTGTTCATAGGGTTTTCAATGGCTGACTGTTTTGGGGGAGTGGGTTGCTGGGTCCGTCTTCCAAGCCTACAGCACCTGGTGTTCCCAGGCGGTCTCCCATCCAAGGACTCACCTGGCCAACCCTGCTTAGCTTCTAAGATCTAATGGGATTGGACGCCACAGTGGTACAGACGCAGGCAGGTGTTTGAGTGATGGGAAGCTGCCTCACACAGGTACATTCTTTCAGGCATAGCTCTCAGAGGTGGTTCATCCACAGTACCTTTGTGGAATGGCCCATTTCATGGTGGAAATTTATAGACACGTGCCAACACTGCCTCATTCTCTTTTTCCTCCTACACCCCTCCCTACTCCCTATGCACTCAGATGGCAAGAGCCTACTGAGGTAAGAATATTCATGACTCCAAAAACTGTCACCAAAGATACTCAGAGAAACTGATCTCAGGCTCTCCGGGAGGTTCATCTCTTCATTCATTTGTTTTTATTCTCTCTGAAGAATCTATGTTTCATTTCCTGTTAACAGTTCAAATTTAGCAGCTCTGGGTTTATTGATTTCTTTAAAAAAAAATGGAAGCCTGATCCGCTGGGTTGTTATACATATCAGCCCAGAGGTGAGGGGGCCTGAATGGAACATCCATCGCCCCATGGAGAACCAGGGATGGGGCAACGGATTGGATGGATCAGGAGGATCTGTCCAGATCTCTTCTGTCCTTGAAGGGCCTCCCACCCAGCGTTGCCTCCGATGGGAAAGACAGATTTTCCGCATGAAGAAGGGCATTCTGCATGCCTGGCAGAGAGAAGCTACCTTCTCCAGTTCCAGATCCATTGACCAGAGGCCTGGGAAGACCAGGATGGCAACAGGGGAAGTGCAGTCTTCAAGTGCTTTGAAGTAGTGTTGCTCACAGCCAGCAGGGGTCAAAGATGGCGCATGAGCCCAGCAAAACCCTGGTCACCACCCTCCACAGAGGCTGGCGGCTCTCATTCACCTTTCTATTGGCTGCATGGAGAATTCAGCCAATTGTTGTCATGTTGCAGCTATGTGATGAGAACCAGCTGCTTGCTAGGAAATATTTGGATAATTGAAAACAGGATTTGTTTAAACCCCAGACCCTGGGACAAAGCTTTTGCCAGGGATCTTTCTCCACTGCCCACTCTCACCCTGCAGCCTGGGACCTCGGCCATAAAACTCTCCAGGGGCCCCAGGGAGGCCCAGACTGCCTGGGCGTGGGTTTTCCCAAGGCTGCCAAAGACCAGACATTTGGCTTCATGGAGTCGGAATGTCCAAATGTACAAACCTTGTTTGCATCCAGATGTTTTGGCCACTAAAACAAAATTGAAGGCAGCAGAAAGGAATTTTGTACCTCTTTCAAATCTACATGCCTTCACTGATTTTATTCTTTCTTAGTAAGTCTTTATTTATTTATTTTTGCATGCTGGGGATGGAACCCGGGGCCTTGGGAATGCTCAGCAAGAGCATTCTGTACCCCTGAGATGCATCCCCCAGTTTATATTTGTGATTTTATCTGTCAGTTGTAACCCATGCAAAATCAGGATTTTGGACACACATGCACACACACACACACACAGCATGCCAAAAATATATATACATACTAGCATGAAAACTTTCCAGTTTGCTGTTTTTAAGAAAGTACAGATCCTTGTTCTGATATGGATGTTGTTGTTGTTAGGTGCCGTAGAATCAGGTCCCACTCATAGTGGCCCTCACATGGTTTTCAATGGCTGATTGTTCGGGGATTGCTTCAGGCGTGGATTGCCACGTCCTTCTCCCATCTCATGTGATGGTAGAAATATGATCCAGAATGTCATGCTAGACATTGCTACCATAATTCAATTCAACTTCGGAAACTAATGCATTGATAACATGTCTTAAAATGTATATACATTTTTTTGGCACACCCACCCAATACAACCTTGTGTTAGTTGCTTTGGCATATCTGTGACCAAGATACCTGAGTGAGACAATCTAAGGGATCAAAGATTTCTTTGGCTCATAGTTTCAGAGGTTCCTCTTGGCCCCATGGGCTTGGGAAGAACCTCATGGTGGCAGGAGCCAGTGATGGAGGAGGCTCTTCACTTCACGGTGGAGAGGAAGCAGAGCAGTAAGAAGGGAGTAGGCATAAGCTGCCAAGACACACTCTCTATTTCCTCCAACTAAACCCCACCTAAAATTTCCAGAACCTCCCAAAATAGCATCAATAACTGGAGACCAAGCATTCCACATATGAGCCTGTGGGAGACACGTCATACCTGAGCCACAGCACAACTGTTGCACATTCTTCTGTGGGTTAAGACACATGCTATATGTTTTAAATACAATAAATCAAGAAGGACGTGGCAATCCACTCCTGAAGAAATACCAAAATAGCCAGCCATTGAGAACCCTATGAATGTTGCTAGGAACTGACTTGATGGCACCTAACAACAACAACAACAACAACAACAACATGTAGTCAGTACCGTTCACTCTGTTTTATAGGTGAGAAAAATGGAACCATACATAAGCAGCCATAGCTCTGTGGCATCTGATCCCATCAGATCTCGGAAGCTAAACAGGGTCAGGCCTGGTTAGTCCTTGGATGGGAGACCACCTGGGAACACCAGGTGCTGTAGGCTTGGGATAAGGACCTAGCAACCCACTTCCAAAAATGAATCCACATTGAAAACCCTATGAACAGCAGAGAAGCACTGATAATAGTGTTTCATCTGTTGACATCAGGTCACTATGAGTCAGACACTGACTCAACAGCACCTAATAACAACAACAACATGTAAGCTCAGTACCTGAGCCCAAATGTGAAGAACTAGAAGGATAGAGTTGCCAATTCCTAAAATGAGGAAGGGTCTGGATGGAAGGAGAGGAAAGGGAAATCGTGACTTCTGTTCTTGACATGTTAAATTTGATATGCCAAGTAGGCAACTATGTGGAACTACCCAGAAAGCATTTGGATACTGGTTCTTGGGGCTCCAGATAAGGCAGAACCTAAGGCTACAACTTAGCTAAGGGAGCCGTTAGTATGGGTGATATTTTACAAATGGTACTGGAAGGAAACCTCCAGGCAAGGTGTGCATAGAAGAGGTAGGAAGGTGGAGTCTGGAAATGTAAGCATTAGGAAATCTGAAAGAGGAGTCAACAGAGGGGACAAAGAGTGATCGGAGGAGCAGCCAGGGAAGAGGATGACCAAGAGAAAAGAAAATCAATAGCCTAGGATGCCCAAGAGCCAAGTCAGGAAGCATTCTGAGAAAGAGGGAGCAATCAACTAGTCAAATGTCACCGACAGGTAGAATATGATGGGGGTTGATCATTATACTTGGCAGCAGGAACTCATTGTTGATCCTGACAAGAGTAATTTCGGAGAAGTGGCATGCTGAAATGACTGGAAAAGAATAGCTGGGAGCTCTCGCTGTCGAGGAAGGAAGTCCTTCTGCTCCAGTCTTTGCCTCATAGTCCTTTGACCTCTTCAATTCCAGTCGGTTCCATCTTTAATCCATTAGCCCCACGTACAAATGGATGGCCTTCTGTTTACCCTGTACTGCCCAAATCCCCAACACTGATATCCTGTACTAGAACCTCATCCCTTTAACATTCTCTCGTTTGCCACATGGAAATTTCCAGCTCTTTGAGTCCTCCATTTTTCCTCTAGTATATTTACAGTCTTTAGTTCTTTCCCTTTCCAGACTAAAATCCCTTCCCCCTCAGGCCATTACAACCCACCTGACAAAAAGCCACTCTGGATGAATTCCACATTCTAGTTCTCAGGTGACTGAGCCCTGCTAGAGAAACTGAGACCACCCCGCCCCTAGACAGATGCCCCTGTCAATTCAGGATGCCCCATCCTGTCCATCCCCTCCATCTCTCCCATGCCCACCTGGCCCCATTCTTACTGATTAGCAGTCAGATCTCATCTAAAGATCTAGTAATTCAGATCCCTTCTAATTTCCCCTATTTCACAGCTTTACCAACTCTTTCCTTAACTCTTCTCTTCTCCCCTTGACCACCTGAAACATTTTGCCAAGCTGAAATCTCTTTTAGAAAACAGATTCCAGAGTTTCTGGCCCAAGTCAGTGACTCTGGGGTACACAATCAATTTGAAGGAGAGATGATTCATTCTGGATACCAGGGATGCCCTGATTCATATTCCAACCATGAACCAGACAGCAAAGTCCTGGCAGTAGGAAATAAATGACAGAGGTGAAGGATGAGCATTGCCAGGAATGCACTCGCTCTCCCCAGATGGCTCAGTGTCTGCCTGTGCATTAGAGTATTGTAATGGGGCCTCGGTCCTACCCAGCAGCCTGTGGTCCCCAAAGAGACCTCTGGGAGCAAGCAGGATCATTCCATTGCTCAGCCAAACATGCCTCTTAATATTTAAAGAACATGCATGGCCCTTGAGATGTTTAGGCTATCCCTCTTTCCCTTGAACATACACAGAATGCAGTAGCTTCTGCTATGATACTTACATTGGGAGACATTCCAACAGTTCTCTAACCCACCAAAAGGAACGATCATTTCTTGAACCCTTAGATGTGCCAAGTATTAGCTAGGTGCTCTGTACAACAACCACAGGCACCTGTCAGCTTGTGCTCTGAGGGCTTGTATATTGCTGTAAAGCTGAAAGCTAAGCCACCACTATCTCAGATACCAGCAGGACCACCCATGGTGGACAGGTTTCAGCTGAGCTTCCAGACTAAGACAGACTAGGGAGAAGGACCCACTTCTGAAACAATCAGCCATGGAAAACCCTGTGAATAGTAGAGGTGCACTGTCAGACATAGTGCCAGGAAATGAGAGCCTCAGGCTGCAAGGCATTCAAGAAATGACTGGGGAAGAGTTGCCTCCTCAAGGTAGAGTCAACCTTAATGACAGGAATGGAGTAAAGCCCCTGGGACCTGCTTTTTGCAGATGTGGCACAATGTAAAATGAGAAGAAACACAGTGGCTGCAGTGAGAGAAGAGGTTCCATGAGCAAATCCTGAGGATTCCAACATTTAGCAAAGTGGCGCCCTCTGCTATGCTTTTGATTTCACTTCTATCAGGAAATATTTTTAGTTTATATACCCAACATGCCTATTAATATAAAACTATGCCCATATGTTACTGTAGTCAAACATTTTGAAATCTATAAAAGAAAACACAAAGAAATTTTGGAGGATATTTTAAAATTAAAATCCATTAGAATAGAAAGTAATAAAGTTGAATAAGATAATGCGTGCCTGTAGCCGTACCACTGTGGTATCCAACCCCATCAGATCTCAGAAGCTAAGTAGTGTTAGGCCTGGTTAGTACTTGGATGGGAGATTGCCTGGGAACACCAGGTGCTGTAGGTTTGGGAAACCAACCCAGCAACCCACTCCCAAAAATCAATCTGCCATTGAAAACCCTATGAATAGCAGAGAAGCACTGACAGTAGCATTCCGCCTGTTGTACGTGGGATTGCTATGAGTCAGACACCAACTCCATGGCACCTAACAACAATGACATGGTGGTGCACACTTGTAACCCCAGTACTTGGGAAGCTGAGGCAAGAAGATCACGAGTTCAAGGCCAGCTAAGGTTACATAGCAAGACTCTGTTTCAAAAACAAGTCGAGAAACCGATTTAGAGGTTGGGGTAGGAGAATATGAGCCACCCAAGTTGTGGCCATAGAGGCAGAGGGGAAACTAGAAAAACAGAATGTCATGAAAGTTTTAAAAGTTGTTCAAGACAAAAGGAGCAGTTACAACATCAAATATTGCTGGATATTCTTGGAAAATTGCGACTGAGAAGATCTGGCACCACGAGAGACCTTGGGGATTCCAACAGGAGCATTTTCCATGGTGAAGCACACTGGAGA
Source organism: Pedetes capensis (assembly GCA_007922755.1). Classification (NCBI taxonomy): domain Eukaryota; kingdom Metazoa; phylum Chordata; class Mammalia; order Rodentia; family Pedetidae; genus Pedetes; species Pedetes capensis. The sequence continues at coordinate 11,924 of VMDO01011244.1, forward strand.
GTTGAAAGTGGATGGGCATGAACTCCTTCATTGTCCCCACTACCCTGCAAGGTGGGAATAATTACCATCCCTGACACACGGGGAGACCAAGGCTCAGAGGTATAAAGAATGTGCCTTTGTTTTTGCACTGCAGGAGAAGAGTGAAAATTTAATGCCAAGCCTGCCCAGATTTATAATGCTCGGGTTGATCCATTAAAGGAAGCTACTAGGTATAAAAATGTCATTAGGTAGGAGCAAGGCCCAGGTTAAGGTGAGGAAGACTGCCCATAAATAGTGCGCTATGGAACACAAAGCATTCTGGGAATTCCCGCTGGGGAGAAGAGACCACATTGGTACTAAGTCAAAAGCAAAACACCTCACCCCAGGTCGCATAAGCAAAAAAGAAGCCTCACCCCACCTCTAGAAGGTGAAGAACTGTGGTGTCCTGGGAGGTAGGGTTCTAAAGTCAGCCTGCAAGGTTGTTAGGTAGCCATCTTAAGCCGTCAACATGGAGGAAAAGGGGTTACAAATGGCGCCTGTCCTTCCGCCATGATGAACGAAGTCAGGTGTGTCTCTGAGGACATTGGAAGGGTGTTTTCAAATGGGTCCCACGTCCTTTCCATGTACTTGATCCACTTACAAAACTAAGACCCTAAGCTCATGTCACACTCGGGGCCCAGAGCTGGGAGCCCAGGCTGATGTCACACTGGGAGTGCCCTAGTTTGAATAAAACTAGAGGGGACACAGATCCATGCCCTTTTCTTCCACAAGCTCTCTCTTCTTCCACTCAGCCTCCCCTTCCTCCTCCTTGCTCTTTTTTTTTTTTTTTTTCCTTTTCTGTACTGGGGGTTGAACCCAGGGCCTCGCGCCTGCATGCTTTGCAAGTGCTGGACCACTGAGCTGCACCCTTAGCCCATATTTTTACTTTTTGAGACAGGGTCTCGCTAAGTGACGCAGACTGCCTCTGGTCTTGAACTTGCGATCCTCCTGCCTCCGCCTCTTGAGCTGCTGGGATTACGGGCGTGCGCCACTGCACCCGGCGCTTCTGTTCTCTCTTCAGTAACCACGCACACACCTCTCTCTTCTTTTGGGCTTGCCGTCTTCTCTGTGCACCCAAGGCCCCTTTCTCCTAAAAGCCTGCTTAACTCTGCTGTTCTCTCCAGCTGCTTTACCTTCCCCTGAAGGACAGAAATGTCCTCATGCTGAGACACTGACTCAAGGGCGCCTAACAACAACATTATTCTATTAATAACAAAGGGTAATAGGTAAATTTGAGTACATAAAAATGTTAAAGTTCTCTCTATATATAGCAAAAATGTTTTTGATAAAAATTAAAAATACAAACAGTTTTACAACAAATGATGTTGTTGTTGTTAGGTGCCATCAATTCGGGTCCAAGAGATGATAATCTTAATAAATAAAGAGTTCATATAAATAGAAAGACAGCAAAGACCCCACTGGATAAAAGGATGAAGGAAGTAAACAAATAATTTATAGGATTCACAAATGACTAATAAATACTTAAAGTATTATTTAAGATGATCAATATTCAAAGAAATGTAAATTAAATGAGGTAGTAAAGCTATCTGATGAAATGGAGCAATAATCTTTAAAAAAGCCTCTGCTCACGTAACCCATGAGACCCTCTTCTAAGGATAGAGTCTTAGAAAATAGTGAGAAAAGTGGACAAAGATGTATTACTGAGATTATACTTGGAGTATTATTTATAATTGTTGTTGTTGTTAGATGCTGTCGAGTCGGTATCTGACTCATAGTGACACTACGTACAACAGCAAAACACTATTGTCAGTGCTTCTCTGCTGTTCATAGGGTTTTCAATGGTGGATTGATTTTTGGGAGGGGGTTGCTCGGTCCTTCTCCCAAGCCTACAGCACCTGGTATACCCAGGTGGTCTCCCATCCAAGTAATAACCAGGCCTGACCCTGCTTAGCTTCCGAGATCTGATGGGATTGGATGCCACAGGGCTATGGCTGTAGACTATTATAATAGTTGTGTTCAAATGAAGATATTATAGGTCGACTGTTTGTTTTTCATAATCTTAATGTCATAGTATTGCTTCAACAGTAAACATATATTGGAAAAAAGATCACTTTTATATTAAACCATCCCGCCCTAGAGAAATCATGTTTTGCTTTTGTTTTGTTTTGTTTGCAGGTACTAGAGAGTTGAACCCAGAGCCTCCCACTCTTCCACTTAGCCACACCTGCAGCCTATTTTATAGTTTTTTACTTTGAGACAGGGATTTGATAAATTACACAGACTGCTTCCGGCCTCAAACTTGCAATCCTCCTGCCTCCACCTCCCGAGTCACTGGAATGACAGGCCTGCATCACCAAGCCCCGCATTCAAATTGCTTTTAGCTAGTAAGGGCTGCTTCCTGGGTACTTAAAATGCCCAATGTTCCAGTGCAATTGCAGATTTGAGGAAAGGCCTATCTGCCTTTTGACCTGCCAGGGAAGTGCCAGTGTTAGCTGTGTGTGTGTGTGTGTGTGTGTGACATCACTGGTAGTTAGCTTCCAATGGGTCATTGCAAGTCACACATCTTCATTTACAACAGAAGAACGCGGAGGCTTAGGAACTCTCTAAGTCATACAACCCCAGCCTAGCACACGGAGTCAAATCAGCTAGGACAGAGTCCAGTGACCCCAGAAATGGCTGGCTCCAAGTCCTTACCAGAGAAACTCATTGGCAGCTTGCCTCCTATCGCTCCCTACATTGCCAAGCTTGCATTTTTGAGAGACTAATGAAATGTCAAAAGGGGTTTTGGGGTTTTTTTTAGAATGATGGTGTTTAGAGTTGCCGTAGTTTAGAGACACTGCTAGCCTAAAAAATCCCTGAAGGCATCATTTTTAACGACTTTATTTTTGGAAGCTCTTCCCAAAATGCAAAGTTATTTTTTTTTTTAGAGTGAAGGCTGTAGTTAAAGCAGCTAATGGTGACTTCTTTCACGGGCTTGCAAGACAAAAAATCCAATCCTGGGTGTGCAGCTAAGTCTAAAATGTTATCTCAGCCACGGAATCAGTGTAGGAAGAAACCAGAAAGTTCTGACCTGGTTTCCTGGATGCTTCAGCGCAGATATAAACCAGCCTGGCTTACTCTGTAATTGGATTTGGAGGGAAGAAAGAGGGAGATTCGTGTCCACCCTAAATCAGCCGGAGCCACATACACCACTCTGGCAGAGCAAAGATGTTCCGGTGCCATTGAGCAGAGAAGCAGTAAATGCTTCTCCAGTGTCTACGCTCTGTGTTGTTCACAGGAAGTCTTCACAAGGAGAGGAGGACACCCGGCTCATGCTTCCAGCCAGGGGTCTTTGCTGAGCCACAAGCAATGACTCCCTCTCCTTTGACCCTCTGTTCCCTGGGCCGCTCAGTATTCTGTAGGTGATGCTCATGGATTTGGCCCTGAGATTGCTAGGATGACTGTCATCTGCAACACTCTGGGAGCCCTGTGCCAACCATGTTAGGCATCTGCAGCCTGCTGAGAGTGGCTTGGGCTACTGGCAGGTGTGGGGCTGAGACAGATCGATTGATGCTGCAGCCAGATGAGGAGAGGCAACTACGGCATTCCTGAGAGAGTCTGGTGCTCATGGGTCCATGTCCCACCCATGGAGCCAAAAGACAGCCAAGGCACCCAGCCCTTGAGAATCCCAATCAGACACTGAGTCTGGACTGAACACTTAGGATTGGGCATGGGTTTATAATGAGATTTCCCACTTTTGGCCAATAGATTGTCCTTGGCTCCCACAACAGCAATTTCAAGGGCATGCAGCACTAACTCTTGCCATGGAATCATCTAGTCACGCTTTAGTTTTCAAAAAGAAAAGAAATCAGTGTGCCCACTTAACACTTAATTAGGTGACAGCCCCTTAAAAAGTCTTAGGATGGGAGAATGTGGGTTCTGTAGCTTCTCTGTCATGATTTGAATCTTCAAATGTCCACTTAAAGTCTAGGTCCCCAACTGATGAGGTTCCGAGAGGTGTCTGGGTCTTAAGGATGCTAACTGTGTCGGTCGGTTTTTCCATCGCTGATTTGACAGCTGAATGGGCTGTTAGGAATGGGACCTAGCTGGAGGCATAGAGCACTGGGGGCATGCTTTCAGAGAGTGTATCTTATCCCTGGGCCTTCTGCCCTCTCTCTCTCTCTCTCTCTCTCTCTCCGCTCACTGGCCACCATAAGGAAAGCAGCTTTCTTCGGCCGTGCCCTTCCGCCATGATGGCTCAGCCTCACCTCAGCAATGGTTCAGCCTCACCTCAAACATAAAAAGATCATGTGCATGGCATGGTGTTGGGCAGTGTTTCATTCTGTTGTACATAGAGTCCCCATGAGTTGGACTCAACATGACAGCACCTAACATGGGATTTCAACGTGAGTTTGGAAGGAACAGAATCGCAAACCATAGCAGTTTCTTTTTCCTTGTTGTATAGTCTCTAGCACAGGGTATACCCCTGGCACACACAGTAGATATCTGTTGACAGAATAGAGATTCCTAACTGCCACTTTGGATCCCACTGTTTCCCATGCCATGGAAGGTCAAGTGGCATAGAATTACATGGTCAGGGTGTGGAGGTGTCACATGCTTGAGATTGACTCTCAGATCTAACACTTTATAGCTACGTGACCTTGGACAGTAAGTTATGAGGTTCTCTAAGCTTTGGGAATACGGGAAAATAATCACCCTTTCTTTACAAAGTTACTGTAACAATTAAACAAAATGATGCAATGCAAAACACATAGCACTGTGCCTGGCTCGGAGGTGTTGCTGTCAGGTACCCCTGGAGTTGGGTCTGACTCCTAGAGACCTGATGCACAAGAGAACAAAACACTCTCTGGCACTGTGTCATGCCAGGCACTATGTCAGTGCTTCTTTGCTATTTATAGGGTTTTCGATGGCTGATTATTTGGGGAGTGGGCTGCTACATCCTTTTCCCATTTTTGCAGTTCTGGGGATTGAACCTAGGGCCTCAGAGGACACAGAGCAGCGCTCTACCAACTGAGCTAAATCCCAGCCCTTTAAAGGCATTGTTGTTATTGTTAGTGCCATGGAAACTCCTGGCAACCCTGGTAGAGTTTTCAATGGCTGTTTCCAGATTGCTTTGGGAGTGGATTGCCATGTCCTTCTCCTGTTCTTATGATGCCTGGGATCAAACTGAGGGCCTCAAGAGCACAGAGAGGCACTCTACCAACTGAGCTAATCCCCACCCCCTTATAAAGGCATGTTGTTGTTAGGTGCCATGGAGTCGGTATCTGACTCATAGCAACTCTACATACAACTGGTGAAATACCATTGTCAGCGCTTCTCTGCTATTCACAGGGTTTTCAATGGCGGATTGATATTTGGGAGTGGGTTGCCGGGTCCGTCTCCCAAGCCTACAGCACCTGGTATTCTGAGGTGGTCTCCCATCCGAGGACTAACCAGGCCTGAACCTGCTTAGCTTCTGAGATCTGATGAGATTGGACACCACAGTGCTACGGTTGCAGGTTATAAAGGCATAGGAGATGAAAAATATATGTTATTTTATGTTTGGTATAACCGCAAGCTTCAGCATATAATTTTTATGCCCAGTGAAATACAGAATGAGTCTTCAGGCCCATTGGAAATGAGAACTCCAACAGCGAAAATATAAAAATATCCATACTGAGTATTCATGCTTCAAAAATTTTACAAAGAACTCCAGCGGTTTTCTTGATTGGATAAAGAGCCTCTGCCTTCTCCAGAGGACATAATGGCAAAGAACATGCCATTTGTCATTTTCTTCCCTAGGCCTCTTACAATATTGATAGATACACATTTGCATGGATGTGTCCATGATCCCAAAGATCATTAACATCTACCTCCCACTGGACCAAAACAAATTTTTTAGACAAGGATTCCAGGCGGGGCGGGGGGGGGGTAGAAATCCCAACAGATTATCAGTCTATATACTGAAACTGCATGAATAATAAATTTGCAGCCAGGCATGGTGATGCATGCCTGCAATCCCAGTGGCTTGGGAGGCGGAGGCAGGAGGATCACAAGTTCGAGACCAGAGGCAGTCTGTGTAAGTTAGTGAGACCCTGTCTCAAAAAGTAAAAAAATGGGCTGGGAGTGCAGCTCAGTGGTCCAGCACTTGCAGAGCATGCAGGCGTGAGGCCCTGGGTTCAACCCCAAGTATCGCAAAAATAAAATTATTATTATTATTATTATTATTATTATTATTTTGTGGTTTTAATAGATTTTATTCACAAATACTGTGTGGTTTACTGAGAGTTGCTAACTCAAGCTACGTTTCTAGGCAGAACTAGGAAAGGTTCTATGGGTCAGTCTAGGCTCTGAAAAAGCCACTCAAAGTCAGCCAAGCAAAGGAGGGATTTCTTTGGGTTCAGATCCTGACCATTTTCCCTAGTCAGTTACTCTGAGCCAATTATGTTTGAGGCTGGGCAACAGTCTGTACAAAATTGACATTCAAAACGTAAGGCATAGTCCCTGATTTCAAGGGGTGTCAAGGGCTGGATTTTGTCCACAGACCTCCCCCTGGTTTGTATGTTGACCTACAATCCTCAGTAATTTAGAAGGTGGCTGTTTGTGGAAATACAGTCTTTAAAGGGTAATTAAGTTAAAACGAGATCATTGGGATGGACTCTAATCCAACAGAGCTGGTATCCTTGTAAGAAGAAATGAGGACCCAAACACACACAGAAACCACTTAATAACACAGAGCAAGGGCAGCCTTTTGTAAGCCAATGAGAGAGGCCTCAGAAGAAACCAACCATATTAGTGACTATGAATCCCTATGCCCACAATAACTGAGAATAACTCAAAAGGAGGATGGATTTGCTTTGCTCATGGTTTCGGGGGGTCCCACCCATGGTCACTTGGCTCCACGTGATTAAGCGGAACATCATGGCAGCCGGAGTCTGTGGTGGAGGGAATTCTTCAACTCATGTTGGACAGAAAGCAGAGAGATGGGAAGGGACTGGGGACCATGGACAGCCTTCAGCTTTGCTCCACCAATGATCTGCTTCCTCCACCTGGGCCCTGTCTCCTGAAATTTCCCCCACCATCCAAAACAGTGCCACCAGTTGGGCACCAAATGCTCAAAGCACAAGCTTGCAGGGGGCACATCAGTCAGCCCACAGCACTAACCCTGCTGAAAGTCTTCCATCTTGGGCCTCCAGCCCTCAGGACTGTGAGGAAATCAATTGTAGTTATTTAATCTGTCTAGTTTAAATGGAAAAAAGATTGCAGTTGTCCAAGATTTTGCTTTACTTGCTTCTACAATCAACACCCATGGAAGCAGCAGTCGAGAAATAAAAATTCGCATTGCATTGAGGAAAGCCATTGCAAAAGACCTCTTTAAAGCATTGAAAAGTAAAGATGTCACATTGAAGATGGAGGTGCGCCTGACTCATGCCATGATATTTTCAGTGGCATCTTATGTTTGTGAAAGCTGGACAGTGAATACGGGAGACAGAAGAATTGATGCTTTCGAATTACGGTGCTGGAGACCAATATTGAATATACCATGGACCGCCAAAAGAACCAGCAGATCTGTCCTAGAAGAAGTGCAGCCAGAGTGCTCCTTGGAAGCAAAAATGGCCAGACTGTGGCTTGCATATTTTGGACATGTAGTCAGGAGAGACCAATCCCTGGAGAAGGACATCATGTTTGGGAGAGTGCCAGGTCAATGAGAAAAAGGAAAACCTTTAATTAGATGAATTGACACAGTGTCTGCAACAATGGGCATAAACATAAAAAAAGATTGTGTGCCTGGCACAGAACTGGGGACTATTTCATTCTGTTGTACATGGGGTCACTATGATTTGGACCTGACTCGACAGTACCTAACAAGAAGTCTGTCAGCTTGTCATGCTGTGGGCTTGTGTGTTGCTGTGATGCTGAAAGCTATGTCACCAATATTTCAGATCCCAGCAGGGCCCCCCATGGTGAACAGGTTTCAGCTGAGCTTCCAGACTAAGACAGACCAGGGAGAAGGACTTGGAGGACTATGCCTGAAACAATCAGGTACTGAAAACCCTATGAATAGCAGAGAAGCACTGTCAGATATAGAGTTGGAAAATGAGCCCCCCAGGCTGGAAGGCATTCAAGAAACGACTGGGGAAGAGTTGCCTCCTCTTAGTAGAGTCGACCTTACTGGCAGGAATAGAGTAAAACCCCTGGGACCTCCTTTGTCCTGATATGGGACGACTCAAAATGAGAAGAAACACGGTGGCTGCAACAATGGGCTCAAACATCAAAAGAGCATGTGCCTGGCACCATGTCTAGCAGTGCTTTCTTCTGCTGTTCTTAAGGTTGCTGTGAGTCGAATCCAGCTCACCGTCCACCACCAGCTTCCCTGCTCACAGCCAGCAGGCTTCCCGGATGAAAGAGGAGAAAACGACTTCTGGGCCAACCCAGCTTGAAGCCAAAGGAAAGAGGTCTGGGGAGGCACTGGGCAGGGCAGACCCCATCTCCTCTCATCCCATAATCGCTGCCCCCTCCACCCAAGGACAGAGTCACGTTCCCAACACAGGGCTCCAGCAGTTACGATTTTCACTTTGCCCTTCCGTCCGTTTGCCTTCTGGCTTTCCTTGGATTGACAAATCATTTGAGTTATTTTTCATCTGCTCGAGGCACACCCGCGAGGAGGTTTTTCCTTTCTGTGCTGTGTGCCTGGGTATGAAATGCCTCTTGAGATACCCACAGAGAGTCTCACTCGCCAGTGCGCCCGTTGTTTGTGGAGAAGCTGGCAAGAGGCAAGACCAGGATGGTGTTATTGTTAGGTGCCATCGAGTCAGTATCCGACTCATAGCTACCCTCACAGGGTTTTCAACGGCTGACTGTTTCGGGATTGCCTTGGGAGTGGATTACCAGGTCCGTCTCCCATTTTTGTGGTGCTGGGAATTGAACTCAGGACCTTAGAGACTGCAGCTCAGCACTCTACCAACTGAGCTAAATCCCAGCCCACAAGGAACGTATTTCTTAGATGTTTCTGGCCCAAAAAGACAGGGCAGGAAGGACCAGGGATGAGAAAGGATTTGCCTCCAAGGACCGAGCCTAGGGAAGGGGTCCCAAACTTCACACTCCCTGTCTAGATTCCCTGCTGTCCCTACCTGATTCACAAAACAAGAATTTATTATTATAAGTTCAGCTTCTGGTGGCAAGTTCAATATTCCTTCACTGGGTAAATTATTTATATTGAAATGTGTTCCTGGGAGGTCACAGCGGAACCGTAGAAGCTGGAAGCGTCGTTTAATTTATGATTGCCTGACTCCCCAGATACTGCTGGCTCTGCTGTGGCCATTTTTTTACTGCCACATTTTCAGTTTGATGTTCTTCCTTGGCTGAGAAAGTAGTTATTGCCGGGTGTTATGTGGGACATCGGGCTATAGCTGTGTGACCCTGATGTCCGACCCGTCAGATCTCGGAAGCTAAGCAGGGTTGGGCCTGGTTAGTACCCGGATGGGAGATCGCCTGGGAACACCAGGTGCCGTAGGCTTGGGAGATGGACCTGGGAGCCCACTCCCAAAAATCAATCAGCCATCGAAAACCCTATGAAGAGCAGATAAGCACTGACATAGTGCTGGGTGTGGCACAGTGTCAGGGAGTGATTTGTTCTGTTGTACATCAGGTCACTATGTATTGGACCTGATTCTCCCCGCAGCCCTGCCCTTGGCCACAAGCCCAAGGAAACCCAAAACTAAGCCTCCACAGAGATGACATTTTCCACTGCTCTCTGAGATGCAAATGTCATAGGAATTAAACTCCATTATGAGAAAATAGAATGCTGCTCATTTCTCATGGCGCAATCTGCAAGGCGCTTCCTACCTGCCCTGCGGGCCGACTTGGGGAAATGTGTTCAGCCCTGCTAGGAAAACCCGTGGCTGTCGGGTTGGAACAGTGACTTGCTCTGCGGGGCCGTGTCATTTGTCAAGATATGACAGGTTCCAGCCTTGAGAACCAGCTGCGGGGCAGAGGTAGGCAGGGAGGCCCTAGGCAGGAATATCAGGCCCTCTGCAGAGGCCAGGGCCTGCAGCCGTGGCCCTGTGGCATCCGATCCCGTCAGATCTTGGAAGCTGATCAGGGTCGGGCCTGGTTAGTCCTTGGATGGGAGACCGCCTGGGAACACCAGGTGCTGTAGGCTTGGGAGAAGGACCCGGCAACCCACTCCCAAAAATCAATCCACCATTGAAAACCCTATGAACAGCAGAGAAGCACTGACAGTAGTGTTTCACCTGTTGTAGGTAGGGTCGCTATGGGTCAGGCACTGACTCGATGGCACCTAACAACCACCAAGCAGAGGCCAGGGTGGGAGTTTCCAACAGCCCCCTCCCCACCTGCCACCGGGGTGTGACCTTGACATTCTTCAATGGGCAAAGGGGCTCCGAGCCTCGCAACTCTACGCCTGTCTCCCAGCTCTACCCCTGTCGCTGCTGCTGCACCAACACTGAGTCTGCCCAGCGTCCAAACAATCAGAGCGGAGTCCAGGTGACACTTCCACCAGGCGCCGCCTCTGATGATGCCTGGCTGCCTTCCCCAGGCCTTTCCCGGGCCACCGGAAGCTGCCGCTGAGGGCACCCACAAGCCAGCTTTCCCTGGCGCCCCCTGCCTCCCTCCACCGCGACTCCCAAATCTACACCTGCTACCTGGCCTTTCTGGCGCCCACAGATCACGCAGACTCAGATAGGCAAGCTCCACCCTCCCATCCTCCCCAGGGAGGCAGCACTGAGCCTCACCCCCTCACCCCCGGGTGCCCCATCAGCCAAGGAGACCCCTTTGCTCAGCGGCTCGGGCAGAGATCTAGGAGTCAGCCTCCACCCAACGCTGTCAACTCTTCCTCCAACATGGATCCTCCATCGTCCCCCAGCGCTGGCTGCTCGGCCAGCTCCCCACGCAAGCCATCCAGCCATCCTTGCCTCTACCCTGGAGTGCGCAGGAAGTTCCTACCCAGGCCTGCTATTTCCGGTCTTGCTCCTACAATCCCTTCTCACAGAGAAACCTGTAAAGTTGGATGTTTTCTTAGAAATGCACATGCCACGTTCCTGCTGTGAACCGCTTGATGGCTTCCCTGGTGTCTGACTCAGCCCCACAGCCAGTGGACCCCAGGGGGCCTTCGAGATCCACCTTCCTTTTGGATCAGCCCCTGGCCATTGTGGCCACCACTCCCTCTGCTCCACCCTCCCTGACCGCCTGTCTCTTCTTCAGAAACCCCAGGCTTACTCTCTCCTCTGGCTCGGCGGCCCCTGGTCCCTGCAGCTAGAAGAGTCTCCTCAGAGAAACACGCCTGGGCCACTCCAGCTGCAGTAAGTCACTTCCACTTCCCTCTCTGTGGGTCACAGAACAGGCCACACACCCCTGGGGGGCCAAAGACAACAAGAAGAGGAGCAGAAAGGAAGGAAGGAGAGTTCTGTTTCCGTTCTTTTTCATGCCATTTTAACAGCATTTCTATTTTGTGTGTGTGTTTTATAATGCATTAGCGCAATGGTGCATGCGTATTGTTATAAACATTTACATAGGCACGTGTCAAAATGAGCGCAGGCATATATAGCAAACACTCAAAATACCTTTTTTCCTCTTTTGGCAGTACATAAGAATTAAACCCAGGGCCTGGCCCATACTCTGCAAATGCTCCACCACTGGGCTGCATTCCCAGCCCATTTTTTTTGTTGTTGTTGTTGATTTGTTTGGGTTTTTAATCATTATTTTGAGTCAGGGTCTTGCTAAGTTATACAGTCTGCCTCTGGCCTTGAACATGCAATCCTCTCGCCTTTACCTCCTGAGTCACTGGGATTATAGGCGTATGCCACTGTGCTTGGCTTTCAAAATACCTTGATAGAGTCATTCGGTCAAAACAGTTGGGCGCAAGGCATGGTGGTGCAAACCTGTAATCCTGGCAGCTAGGAAGCTGGGGCAGGAGGATCGCAAGTTGGAGGCCAGTCTGGGCTCCACAGTGATAACTTGTTTCAAAAAGAAAGAGGGGAAAAAAAGAAAGAGAGAGAGAGAGCAAAAGAAAGAAAGAAAGAGAGAAAGAGAAAGGAAGGAAGGAAAGAAGAAGGGAAGGAGGGAGGGAGGGAGGAGAAACGAGCTGGGAACTGTTGCTCTACTATAACACACTATTTTATTTTCTTGTTCTTCATTGCCAAAAAAAAATTTGCTTTTGTTTTGCTTACTCACCCTCTCTCCCCCTGCATATGTAAGCCCCACACAGGATCTATCAGTCTTGTTCATGTTGTTGTCTGTCTGACCAGAGCTCATAATGAGTGGGCCACATTGCATGTATTCAAAAAGTACAGTCATCCCTCAGTAGGTGTAGGGGACTGGTTCTAGGAACCCCTGTGACAGCAAAATCCATGGATGCTCATGTCATCAGGAGGGACCAATCCCTGGAGAAGGACATCATGTTTGGGAGAGTGGCAGGTCACCAAAAAGAGGAAGACCTTCAACTAGATGGATTGATACAGTGACTGCAACAATGGGCTTAAACATAAAAAAAAAAATTGTGTGCCTGGAACAGAACCCGGGAGTGTTTCATTGTGTTGTACACACGGTTGCTATGAGTTGGACTTGACTCAATGGCACCTGAGAACATTTGCAGATATCTATGCACATTCTTCTGTACACTTTAAATCACCCCTAGAGTACCTATCATGCCCAATGCAATGTGTACATTACATAAAGTGTCATTATGCTGAATTCTTTAGGGTATAATGTCAAGGGAAAAAAAGTCTATACGTGTTCATTACAAGTGCAACTTTCTCAATATTTTCAAACTGCAGTTGGTTGAATCCAAGGAAGTGGGACCCAGAGATACTTGCTGACAGACTGAATGAATGAATGAAGGAATGAGCTATTGTGATCGATGCCACAGTAAACCTGTATATGTAGGTGTCTCTGCAGTCAACGGCCCTTGATTCTCTTGGGTACGCATCCAGCAGTCATATTGACTGATCATAATGGAAGTTCTACTTCTAATCATCTGATGAATCTGTGTCGATCTCTCCATAGTTTCCTTTATTCCCTCATCCTCCCCAACATTTCTTGTAAGCTGTTTTCTTCAAGGTAACCCTTCTAACGGGAGAGAGATGGAATCGCAGTGCAATTTTGGTTTGCCGTTCCCTGGTGGCTGCGGATATTGAACGGTTTTTTCCCCTGCATTTCTTGGCCACCTGGATTTCTTCTTGGGAAATTTGTCTGTTCCGTTCATTTGCCCATTTATTGACTGGACTGTTTGCTCTTGCAGTGGTTGATGTTTTGAGCTCTTTATTCCGGGTGTGAACCTCCTATCTGGCATAGAGCCCGCAAAGATTTCCTCCCATTCTGTAGGTTAGCTCTTCACTATGTTGGTTGTGCCTTTTGCTGCACAGGAGCATTTTAATTTGATGCAATCCCACCTATCAATTCTTGCTATGATGTGTTGAGATATTTGGGTCCCATTCAGAAATGCTTGGCCCATGCCTAGATCTTGATTTTCCCCTATATTTTCCTCTGGCAGTTTCCATTTCAAGTTTATTTTTAGCACTACACTCTTCAGATATTTCCAGCTATAATCCTGCAACTCCTTCTTCAAATGAAACCTTACTTGGAATTCCACTGTACATCAGAAATGAAAATAGAAGGTTCACTCAAAGAAGGGGGAACACAAAGTCGATGTATTCAGTTTCTACCAACTCTGTAGAAGAAAACTTTACCGACCTGGTGGTTGAAAACAACACAGTTATATTATCTCAACAATCACTCAGGCAAGAAGTCCAGATTCAGTCACACAGGGCTACAGTCAAGGCATTGGTAGGGCCGGGCCTTCTAGATGCTCCAGGAGAGAATTCTGTTCCTTCGTTTTTGCAGATTTTTTTTTTCAGTACTGGGAGTTGAACCCAGGGCCTTGTGCCTGCATGCTCTGCAATGCTGGACCACTGAGCTGCACCCCCAGCCCATTTTTTTACTTTTTGAGACAGGGCCTCGCTAAATTACGCAGACTGCCTGTGGTCTCGAACTTGTGATCCTCCTGCTTCTACCTCCCAAGACGCTGGGATTACAGGCGTGTGCCACCACACCTGGTGCCCTTTTTGCAGATTCTAAAGACTTCTCACCATATTATTGGGCTCATGCCCTTTCCTGGAATCACATCTCCCACACCTCCTCTGTCTTTCTTGTCTCTCTCTTATAAGAACACTTTGTAGCTGGGTATTGTCACCCACACCTGTAAACCCAGCAACTCGGGAGGCTGAGGCAGGAGGATTTCAAACTGAAGGCCAGAGGCAGCCTGTGTAACTTAGCGAGGCCCTTATCTTGTCATTTAAATAAATGATTTTTTTAAATTATAATGAAACATAATTGCAATTATGTTTAAAGCTCATGAAGGCAATCTGGGGTAATCTCCCCGACTTGATATTGTAAAATGGATCATCCTCACAAGCTCCCTCTGCCATTTACAGGTTCTGGATTTTCAGACGTGGATGTTTGCCAATTAAAAAAAAAAAAAACAATCCCATGTGATAGGAGGCGTATATCCAAACCCACTACATCTGCCCAGTGAGGGCTGATTTTCTAGTTTGCAGAAGGGTTCTGTGGTGGCCAGCCAGTGTCCAATCCCATTATGCCCTATGGCCCTCACATCCCCCGACATTTTGGAAGAAGCTTCAGGCTTCTAGGATCTGTCTAAGACCCCAGAACCCCACAACTGAGATGCGACACACCACATTCTGATATCGCTTCTGAGAGGACCCACGTCACCTGGAGAACAGCTTTCCATCTGGCTGAGATGTGAGGCGGGAGCACAGAGAGCCCCAGGGGCGTGGCCCAGCTCCTGCTCAATTACTCAACGCACAGCTCCACAGACTCACAAATCCCAAGGCCACTCATGACCCTCAGATCCATGTCCTGGCTTCACAGTTTGGTTGAGCAGAGCTTCCAATATCTATCAAGCACTTAACCGATACTTTGTTCAGCTACCCTGCCCTACTCTGCCGGAGGCATGCGGGGTGCTGTGATTTGGATCTGAAATGTCCCCCAAGGGCTTGGGTGTTGAGAGCTGTGTCCGCAGGGCTCGGTGGGGCTTTGTGGAAGTGACTGGTGCATGAGGAATCTGACCTAATCAATGGATCAACCCATGGACAGATTCATCGGTGAATGTCTAAACTTTTTTCTATAGTGATCTATCAGAAACATCCACATCTGAAAACCCAGAACCTATACATGGCAAAGGGAGCTTGCAAGGATGATCCACTTCACAATATGGAGTTGGGGAGATTATCCCAGATTGTCTACATGAGCCTTAAACTTCATTCGGCTCCTGGGAGATGTTAGGAGCTGTGGAAGGCAGGCGTTGGCTGGAGGAAGCGGGTCCTGGGGAGCCGGCACCGGCACAGCGCATCCTGTCTGGGGTCCTCTGTCTCTCTGCTTCCCGGCT
The DNA here is from genome assembly GCA_007922755.1 of Pedetes capensis. Classification (NCBI taxonomy): domain Eukaryota; kingdom Metazoa; phylum Chordata; class Mammalia; order Rodentia; family Pedetidae; genus Pedetes; species Pedetes capensis. Next base: position 27,306 of record VMDO01011244.1, read on the forward strand.
GCCACAAGGTGAGCTGCTTTGGGCCACCACTGGCTCCTGCAGGGATGCGCTGCCTAACCACAGGCCAGAGCAATGAAACCAGATGACCACGGCTGACACTGCCAAAACTGTGAGCTAAAAGGAAACTTCCTAAGTTGCTTCCTCAGTTATTAAAAGTGATGACCCTCGAGGGGACCCCCACGAGTCCTTGGACTGGCTCCAGAGGTGGCTTCCCTTGGTCACTCGCCCAGGATCCCCACCCCATGCACAAAATCCAAGTGTGTGGTGCGCTTGGGGGTCCCCAGGTTCAGAGGGAAAACTGGTAACACCAGGCTTAGTGGGACACTGGAGCACGTGTGAGAGAAGAAGAGTGCGCTGTGGGAGCCCCCACAATCTCTGCCACCTGGCAGCATCCGCAGGGCTGACGGATCCATCCCCTCTCAAAGCCACTGAATCATTTCCATTCTCCTTGTTGTTGTTGTTAGGTGCCATCGAGTCAGGTCCAACTCATAGCAACCCTATGTATGGCAGATCAAAATACTCCCTGATTCTGTGCCAGGTACACGATCTTATTTATGTTTAAGCCCACTGTTGCAGACACTGTGTCAATCCATCTGGTGGAGGGTTTTCCTTTTTTTCGTTGACCTGCCACTCTCCCAAACATGATGTCCTTCTCCAGGGATTGGTCCCTCCTGACTATATGTCCAAAATATGTCAGACACAGTCTGGCCATCCTTGCTTCCAAGGAGCACTCTGGTTGTATTTCTAGGACAGTTCTATTGGTTCTCTTGGTAGACCCTGGTATATTCAATAGATGTTATTCTCCTAGATGAGTCATAAAAAGGGACTCTGTTTTCCAGGTCCTGCCTGACCCTACACCTCCTTAAGTGGAATCATTAGTTTGGTGACCCTCTTGTTCTAAGAAATCTGCAGAGCATGTCAACTCCTGGCCCAGGAAATCACAGTTCCTCATTTCTAGTCCACTTTCCACTTCAGCTGGGCTGACGTCAATCTACCTAATTCACAGTCCCCTGTGGCTCCTGCCTGCAGGACGGCTGGGCCACCTTCTAAATCATCCTTCTGACAAAGAGACACGTTTCAGCCAAGAACACCCTGTTCTGTGGCAGCTCCTATCTTTAGCTCTTAGAATTTTATCCCACAGATGTCCACTAGACCAGCTACCATCACAACCTGTCCTGCCTGCACATCTCCAAGAATCATTGCAAGGCTGCCACCAACAGGCAGCAAGCCTAGAGGATCCCTCTCTAAAGAGGTGCTGTTGATGTTAGGTTAGTCAGGTCTGACAAATAGCAACCCAGTGTACAAACAGAACAAAATACTCCCCAACACTCTGCCATGCCTTGCACTATGTCAATGCTTCTCTGCTATTCATAAGGTTTTTGATGGCTGATTGTTTTGAGAGAGGGTTCCCAGGTCTGTCTCCCAAGCCTACAGCACCTGTTGTTCCCAGGTGGTCTCCCATTCAAGGACTAACCAGACCCGACCCTGCTTAGCTTCCGAGATCTGATGGGATCGGACCAAAGTGGTATGGCTGAAGACTCTCTAAAAAGACAGCCTGGGGTGCAGTTCAAGGACAGAGCACTTGCCCAGCATCTGCAAGGCCCTAGGTTTGATCCCCAGCACTGCAAACACTATTATTGTTGTTGTTGTCAGGTACTGTCCAGTTGAGTCCAACTCATGGCAACCCTCACAGGGTTTTTACTGAGGACTGTGCTATTACTATCACTGCCAATGAAAATATGAGGACCCTGCATCTCTGCAGGCTGTGGCCATTGTACCCGGCCCCCTGGGATACCATGTTCCACACCCAGCCAACCCCACAGCTTCTACCTGTGGGTTACACCATCCACGTGGGTCTCACCTTCACCTCTCGAGAGGCCAGCCTGCCCCTGCCTGGCCTCACCACTGTCACAGGACAGCCCCAGGGCACCACGCAGGCTGTTCTCCGCTACAGATGGGTCCAAGGCTGGATGTAGGCCTGGGAGGCATTTGGGGCTTAAGAAACAAGCATAATAAGCCACCCACCAGGGTGCCGCCTGGGATCTCAGCAACACAGGAGGCTGGGGCGGGAGAATCATGGGTTCAAGGCTGGGGCAGCCTGCACAACTTAGAGAGACCCTCTCAAAAGAAAGATTAAAGAAGGAGCTGAGGGTGTTGTTCAGTGGTAAGGCACTCACCTAGCATGTGCAAGGGCCTGGGTTCAACCTCCAGGACTGAAAAAAAATTGATGAAGATGAAGGCAAGAAGAAGAGGAGGAGGAGGGGGAGGAGGAGGGGGAGGATGGGGGGAGGAGGAAGAGGAGGAGGAAGACATGACAAAATTATGTCATCTGCAGGAAAAGGATGGTAATGGAGATCATCTTAAATGAAATAAGCCAGACTCCAAAAAGCAAATAATGTATGTTTTCTCTCGCATATAGACTCTATATATACCCTACAGCCATACCACTGTGGCGTCTGATGCCATCAGATCTCAGAAGCTAAGCAGGGTCAGGCCTGATTAGCACTTGGACGGGAGACCACCTGGGAATACCAGGTGCTGTAGGCTTGGGAGACGGACCTGGCAACCCACTCCCAAAAATCAATCCGCCATTGAAAACCCTATGAATAGCAGAGAAGCACTGACGATAGTGTTTCCCCTGGTGTACATCAGGTTGTTGAGTCGGACACCAACTTGATGGCACCTAACAACAACATACAAACATACATACATACATACATACATACATACATACATACATACATATGTGGCACATAAAAGCAGATGGGACACTATTTACAAAGAGGAGAGGGACCATTGGGAGGGGCGAAGAAGGGGGCAGGAGAGGGTAACTGGAGGTGAGTATGATCAAAGTACTTGATATCATTATATTCACATATGAAAATGTCATAATGAAACCCAATGTTTTTGTTCAACAAATATATGCAAAAACAAAAACAAAAACAAAAACCTCACTATGCCCCTACCATAGGAACCTGCTCTCCATGGTCAATGTGGCCGATGTGCGGTCTCAAGTCACCCATCCCTCTACCAACACTCATTCCGTCTTCCCTTCCCACCTGGAAGGGCAGGGGCTGGAGGCGGGGATCGCTGGAGAGCCAAGGACCTGTCCTGTTTCTTTCTTCCTGCAGCCAGAATTTCCATTCTGCCCACTTCATGGGAAAAGTAATTAATGCCTTTCGAGTTGTGCCTTCTCTCAAGGTATGGAAAGGTTCGTTTCTGGAACCAGAAGTGTGTAAAAGGCTTTTTAAATTGCCCTGCAAATGAGCTTCCTCTCCAGCCGAGCAGCTGAGACCTAACGAACCTGCTAAATTGCACCTCAGATGAGGGAAATTGATTGGAAGGCTGAGGTATAGGGCCAGGTCAGGGGGGCAGGGGCTGGGGCTGGAAGGCACCCAGAGAACATTCCAGGGGCCTCCTCCTCCCCGAGCCCTTCAAGGACAGTAACAGCCCAGGGTGGGGCAGGCTGGGGAGTCAGCCGCTGCCACAAGTAGGCAGCCTGGGGACAGGAAGAACCTTCTGAGAACGAGACGGGGTGGCAGCTGCCCCAGGGGCCCAGAGCCGCCCAGCCTTCCTGAGGTGACCGGAAGCAGGAGGACCCTGGAGAAGCCTCCACAGAGGAGGTCCTGTGAGACCTGGATGTGACCTCCAGGTAGACAGACACGAGGCTCGCCTTCTGTCCCCGCCAAAGCCACCCTCACAGTGGCCACGCCTCGAGATGCTCAGTGAGGCACAGTGGGCAGCTTGTGGTCCAAGGACAGTTTGGGGAGGGCACAGACCTGGTGGCTCTGAGTGAAGCTAGTGACAGCCTACCACTGAGGGAGGAGGCCACGGGAGGCAGGCAGGGTGCCCGCTTTCCATGAGGACAGTTGGGAGTGCCCTGCCCCGTACTGTCCCCAGGGAGACACCTTCACACTTTGCCCTGCAGTGACTCTGGGGCTGGCTGGGAGTCAGTGGGCCTCAGCTTATTTCTGGGGGTTTTGGAAGCCGTACGTGAACGTTGATCGCAAGGTAGAGGCGGCGAGTTACCCAGACTTCTTTTCTCTTCTTTTCTCTTTTCTCTTCTTTTCTTTCTTCTTTTTCTTTTCCTTTTTCTTTCTTTTCTTTTTTTCTTTTCCTTTCTTTTCTTTTCCTTTTTCTTTGTCTTTTCCTCTCCTTCCCCCTTCCTTTCTCCCCTTCTCCCTCCCTCCTTTTTTTAAAGACAGGGTCTTGCTATGCAGCCCAGGCTGCCCCAGAATTTGTGGTCCTCCTGCCTCAGCCTCCCAAGTGCTGAGATTATGGGTGCGTGCCTCCATGACTGGCTTGTTTAGTCTTGAGATCCAGAAGTAGAAAGTGAGTGTGTGTGTGTGTGTGTGTGTGTGTGTGTGTGTGTGTGTAAACGAGTTTCTGTTTCATATTCATTTTCCATCCATCCATCCATCCATCCAATCGCTCATTTCTTCATCAGATTCTCGCTGGGCTCCTACCTGCTCCAGGCAGCGTTCAGGGCTTCCTAGCTTGTTACCTGCCTGACCTTTTCAGCCTGTGAAGTGGGGCTCTCACCTCACCTGTAGTGACAGGGAGGCTAAGGGAGGCTAAGAGCTGCTGTCGTCACTCAGTGCCTCCACTCCCACGTCCCAGGGGAAGACCTGGCACCTCAGGGTCAGGCCGCCCGAAGGGGCAGAGCCACCTGGGCTATAAAACGCGGCTACTCCTTGCCATTCCTTTCTGAAGACCAGCCTCCTACACTCATGCGGAACAAATCCAGGATGGCAGCCCCGACAGTGGCCGGCGGCCACCCCAGATTGGGGCCACCATGTGGTTGCCTCTAATTATTTCTGAAGGAGGTTGCTGATGGCTCAGCTTGGAGATTAAATAATCCTGCTACCGAAGGATGGAGAGAAGCTAAGCAGGGCGGCCATGTTTGGGCAAGACTCAGTTCCGAGGCCTTCTGGGAAGCCAGTCAACAGCAGAGGCCGCAAGAATGTGGGGGCGGCAGTTCTGAACTTCTGGAAGCTCCTTGGCCCTGAGTTCTTGGCTGAGTCTGCCCAGTAGCTATGTGATAGCAGGCCTGTTGTTGTTGTTGTTGTTAGGTGCTATCGAGTTGTGTCCAACTCATAGTGATCCTCATAGGGTTTTCAATGGATGACTGTTTCGGGATTGCCTTGGGAGTGGGTTGCCACGTCCTTCTCCCATTTTTTGTGGTGCTGGGAATTGAACTTGGGACCTCAGAGACTGCAGAGCAGCACTCTACCAACTGAGCTAAATCCCAGCCCTGATAGCAGGCCTAGGTCACTTCAAAATCACTCTGGTTCCTCGAAACTAGCCCTCAATAGAAGCTGATAAGGGCAGATGTGTCATGAGATGGCCGGGCCTGCTGAAGGGCTGAATTAATAAAAATGTGGGGATGCTAAATAACTTCATAAATGATCTCTAGATAACTTTGTAAAAGGCCAAATTCAGAGAATTCCCGAAAAGTGCTAAACTCTGGGAAATGCAAACTTACTTTGTACTTTGTACCCCCAGCTGACCCTCAAACACCAGCCCATCTTAGTTCAAAGGACTGACCAATCCTGCACCCCCCCTTTACTCCTACCTGTAACCCTCAATAAAAACCCTGACCAGCAGTGAGTCGGGGTCGGACACTAAACCGCTGCATCAGTGGAGTGCAGCACCCTCCAGCTCGAGCTTTGATAAAGGCTCTTTGTTCTTGCGTGTGACTTTGGAGTCCCTGGTGATCTTTGGGGGACTCGAACTCTGGGCATAACAGCTATATCTACAGGGTCTCAATAAATGAGCCCCGGATGACACAGCTCCATTTCTCCCATCCAAGTATTAACCAGGCTCAACCCTGCTTAGCTTCCGAGATCAGATGAGATCGGGTGCGTTCAGGGTGGTATGGCCGTAGACACAGCCTCCATTTCTGAAGAGGCCAGGAGTACTGGGCCACCAGGGGCACAGGGTCCCCCCAGGGAGGACAAGGAGGGAGCCCAGACATCCTCCTGCTCACACGGGGTTGTCTGGTTTCCTCTTCTCTTTGTTCCTTCCTTGTGCTGTCTCTTTTCCTTTCCTGCTATGAAACATTTCCCGACACTGTGCCATGCTCAGCACTATGTCAGTGCTTCTCTGCTATTCATATTCATAGTCAAAAAAGAAAGAAAACGGAAAAGAGAAAAGAAGAAAGGAAAAAGGAAAGAAGAAAAGGAAAAAAAAGAAAAGCAAAGGCACTTCCTGCCTCTCTTCTTCCTCCAGGTGCCACCCAGCAAGACCTAGGGTACACAGGAGAGGCTCTGAGGACAGGCACAACCCTTGACAGACCGGATTCCGGATCGCCTGCACTCACCATTCCACCTGGGGAGACAGGGGATGAATGAGTCGGCTTGTTAGGCAGGTTAGCGCAAGCATCTGCAGGCAACATGGAGGATAGGGGATTGAGCCAAATCTCTGCCCTACAAAACAGCGCTACCGCTCTTTCCTAGATGAATAGCTGTGTGATTCGGCCTATATATCTTAGGAAGACCATCTGACAGCTTGAAAAATGGCATGGAAAGAAGAGAGGAAAGAATGGAAAGGAAGGTCCCTGGGGGGCAGTGAGGCTGTCCTAAGAATCCAGGGAGGAGATGACAGTTTACACTAGACCTGAGGAGGGAAAAGGGAAAGGTGTCAGGGTCGGGGAGGGTGGGGTTGGCAGCACAGGGATTGCCTAAGGGTACAGCCGGGAAAGGAAATTTAGAACAAGGATGGCACCAACCGTGACTCCCTGCATCTCTTTTTTGTTGCTATGACTATGACAAAATACACGAGGGTGGGTACTTTATAAGTGAAGTCATTTGGCTCACAATTCTGGCTGCTGGAAAATCCACACAGCATGGTGCCCTCATCCTAATGCGGCCCTCTGGCTGTGTCATGACGGGGCAGATCACCAGAAAGGGCCGTGTGCATAAGGGGCACGTGTGTGAGCAAGGAAGCCAGAGAACAAGGAGGAGAAAGATTTCTGCTTTTTTAACAACCTGCTCTTGTGGGAACTAATCCAGTCCCCCAAGACCCAACTTAGTCCTGGATACAGTGGTAACCCTTCCTGAGGATGGAGCTCCTCCGACCTAACTCCCTTCCACTAGGCCCCATCTTCTAAAGATTCCACTGCCCCAACACTGCCACACTGGGGGGCAGGCTTCCAGCATGTGGACTTTTGGGGGGCAAACCATATCCAAGCCCTAGCAGTGATCCTGAGGGTTCTAGCTTGGTAGACCAGAAGGACTATATCAACGGTGTAAGGTATGAGGGTTGGTTTATTCCACTGCTTAAAATCCTGTCCATTGGGTTTAAAATAAAACCCAAACACCACCTGAAAGCGCGCCCCTTCCCCCCACTCTCTCTCTGCCTCTTCTTAGACACACTCTTAGTTCACCACCTGCCCTGAGCACACACTCAGCCTCTTTCTGGTCTCCAAGTGTGCCAAGCTCCCTCCTGCCTCAGAGCCTTTCTTTGCACATTCCTTTTGCTTTGAAGCCTCCCTCCACAAAATAAAAACCCTCCTCTTCCCAACTTGAATCTCAACAGATATATAAAGTAAAGAAATGCCTGAAGAAGATCAGAACGTCCCTGTTGTTTCACAAGTAATGAAGCTGAAGTCAGAGGGTGTAGCTCAGTTCGAAAGGTGAATGGCCCAAAAGTTACACCCGGGAACCAGAGCAACCTCTCCAGCCAGACCTGAGCCCCACACCATATTAGTTGGTCTCTAATCGCTGTTAAAAAAAAAAAAAAAAAAAAAGGCTGCGAAAACACCTTGAAAGCAGAAAAGATTTCTTTCGGCTCATTGTTTCAGAGGTTACAGTCTGTAGTTGTTTGCCTCCACTGCTTAGGACTTGGGGTGAGGTGGAACCTCATGGTGGAGAGGAGGGGGTGACGCAAAGCGGCTCACCTCATGGTGGCCAGGGAGCGGCACCACACACCCTTCAATGCCAGGTCTCTAGGAACCACCTGCCTCCAAACAGGTCCCCCTCCTGCAGTTTGCACCATCTCCCAAAGGTCCCTTCAATGTTGTGTTGTTGTTGTTGGGTGCCGTCGAGTCGGTATCCGACTCATAGCGACCCTCATAGGGTTTTCAATGGTTGACTGTTTCGGGATTGCCTCGGGAGTGGATTGCCAGGCCCTTCTCCCATTTTTGCGGTGCTGGGAATCGAACTCGGGACCTCAGAGACTGCAGCGCAGTGCTCTACCAACTGAGCTAAATCCCAGCCTGGTCCCTTCAATAGGAATCCATAAACGAGTAAAGCTGTGGATGAGATCACGGGCTTCCTGACCCCATCACGTTCCCAAAGGGCTTCCAGCTGGGGATCGGGTCTTCAGCACATGGGCTTTTTGGGGGGCACTTCCTATGCAAACCATAGCCCACGGCGCACAGCCCAGTGTCACCAAGCAGACCTCCGAGTATGGCGACGGAGAGCGATCCGTGACCCACGGGCAGGTTGCTCCCCAGGGGCAAGGGACAGAGGACGCACTGGGGCAGGGAAGAGCGGAGAGCGCCCCGAGGATCTCCTCCTCATCAGATCGCTTCCTCTGCCTTCCCTGGGGTAGCAGAGGAGCAAAGCAGCCAGGGGTGCGACTTGCAACGGGAACAGAGAAAGGGCATCGTCCGGTGATCGCGTCTCAGCTCGCCCACCTCGGGCTGCCTCTCAGGGCTCAGAGAGACCTCTGCTGACCCAGTGCATATAAAAGATTTCTCTCTCTCTCTCTCTCTCTCTCTCTCTCTCTCTCTCTTTCACACACACACACACACACACACACACACACGCCAGACAGACTCGCCCCTGCTGACTCACTCTACATAAAAGATATCTCCTCCTCTCTCTTTCTCCCTCCCTCCCTCTCTCACCTTCCCTTTCCCCATCCCTCTCTCTTTTCAACAGACTCACCTTCATCTTCATTCCCTGGCCTGTTACCTCATTCCTGGCAGTGTCTCAAGTGCTTAGTACATGTTGTTGTTGTTGTTGTTAGGTGCCGTCAAGTCAGTGTTCAACCTACAGAGGCCCGATGTACAACAGGCGAAACACTATTGTCAGTGATTCTCTGCTATTTGTAGTGTTTTCAATGGCAGATTGATTTTTGGGAGTGGGTTGATGGGTCCTTCTCCCAAGCCTACAGCACCTGGTGTTCCCAGGCGATCTCCCATCCAAAGACTAACCAGACCCTACTCTGCTTAGCTTCCAAGATCTGATGGGATCAGATGCCACAGTGGTACAGCTGCAGGCACAGTGCCTAGTCCACAGCAGGTGCTTGATGGGAATCTTTTAAAGAATCAAAGAGTTGGGAGCAGGAATCCCTGAGCCTCAGTCCCTTCAGTTGTGGGCCCAGAGCTGGGGACTTCGGTCCTCCCAATCCTAAAATGCAATTCCCCCCAGCAGCGCCCCATGGCAGCAGTGCCCCATGGCAGCCTGACTGTGACCCCAGTGAACGATCATCTTCGTTACCAGCCCTGAAGCACCCAGCCCCTCTTACAGAGCATGGCTACTATTTTAAGAGCCCATCTGCAACCAGCTACCACAACGACAATGTCTCACCTATTTCCTTGGCTCGTGAAGCCAGAGCACTAAAAACGCTGAGCAGCATAATTGGTTTCTTCAGCGCGGTGTCTAGGCTTTCTGAGGTGTATTGTGTTCCAAATGAAAAGGAAGAGAGAGAGACGATTGCCCAGGCTGCTTCTTCCAGAAGCTGGCTCTTCCTGGCTACTGCAAACCCCTGGGGGGCGTTAGTGATGGGGAATTCATCACCCAGAGCCACCTGAAAGGCTGCTGCTGTGGCTCTGAGAAAGGACGCAGGAGCAGAGCTGGCTGCCACGTAAGTGCTATGCAGAACACTTACAACATCCGGGCACAGAGTGCATCAGAGACGGAGGCACCAAGCGCACACAGCAGAGGACGGTCATTGCGTTTAGTGCCACTGCAGTTTGAATGTCTGCTCCACGCAAGGGTTAGGGACCAGCAGCCCAGCACAACACAGATCTCCCACTTGGGCAGCCCCGGGGTTCTTCAGAGCACGGGGCCAGAGTCTTCCTTTGACCACAGTAAGGGCAGGAGAGAGCTCCCCGTGCCCATTCCAAGCCCCCAACACCTGCCACCGCAGCCTCTCAAACACCACCTCTGGTTTTCAATCCCGGGAGACGGAGAGAGGCTAAAGAATTCCCTTTCATTCCGCTCCATGAGTAACTAAGCGGCGCGGCCCAAGCACCAGGTGCCCTCTGGGTAGAATGAGGGGGCTGAGATGGTTTCCAGCAGGGCCACCTCAAACTTTTGCCAGAAAGGCAGCTACACAGCTGTGGGGTGGGGAAGGAAGAAGTTCAGGAGACCATTTCTTTTAGCATCTGGCTTCTGAGCCCTTTCTTCCTGTCTCTGGTAAGTAACGCTCACAGCTGCAGGCAGCATCTTAAAATCAGGGAAATCTACACAAGAGGGAGCCGGGCGCGGTGGCGCACCCCTGTCATCCCAGCGGCTCAGGAGGCGGAGGCAGGAGGATCACAAGTTCGAGACCAGAGGCAGTCTGTGTAACTTAGCGAGACCCTGTCTCAAAAAAGTAAAAAAAAAAAAAAAAAAAAAAAAAAAAAAAAAAAAAAAAAAAGGGCTAGGGGTGCAGCTCAGTGGTCCAGCACTTGCAGAGCATGCAGACTCGAGGCCCTGGGTTCAACCCCCAGTACTGGGAAAAAAAAAATCTACACAAGCCTCTCAGACATTCCCATTTAGCCCCCTAACCTATTTGCAATGCCAATCGAGCCCCACCCCGGCCCAGACGCCAGCTGTGTAAGATCGTTCACGATGCCTCTGCTGCTTACGCAGGATGAGCCCCATCTTGTGTCACTTTAAGTGAGATACTAATACAGAAACAGGTTCAGGAAGAAAGTTCCCCTTGCCTTGGGTTCCTCTGCACAGGCTGCACGAGGCTGGGCTCCAGGGTGCCTGGCAGAACTGCGGGATGCTCAGGAGCAGAGATCCAGGAGGTAATTTAAGCCTCAGATCCCATCAGATCTTGGAAGCTAAGCAGGGTTGGGCCTGGTTAATACTTGGATGGGAGACCACGTGGGAATACTGGGTGCTGTAGGCTTAGGAGAAGGATCTGGCCACCCACTCCCAAAAACCAATCAGCCATTGAAAGAACAACAGACAAGCACTGACAATAGTGTTTTATCTGTTGTATGCAGGGTTGCTATGAGTCGGATACCAACTTGACGGCACCTGACAACCACAACAACAAGCCTACCTTTGCCCTCAGAGGGTCTGTGCACACTCTGCAGAGCTGAGCAAAGCCCTGGGCAGCTGCACATTCGCCTCTTTGCAACCCTCAAGAGCAGCAGAGTTGACCCCTGGCTGTGCTGAGCAAAACAAGGCTCTTTTGGAAGGATTCCAAGGGAGCTCAGATGAGTAATGGCAGCGGAAAGCTATCATTCCCGGGGACTGCAGGAAACAGAGCAGATCTAGCAACCTCTGCAGGCACCTACAGCCTCTGGAGAACCACTTTCCACCAAGTTGCATCTGACTTTCTGATTCAAATTCCCAAGAAAGAGAATCAGGCAGAGCTCTGGGGAACTTCCATGTGGCCAGGGGCTGAGAGGGTGCATTAGTCACTGCTCGGTCGCTGCCCATTGTCTTGGACCACAAGACCCCAGTGGAAACGATCGCCATTGTCACAGCAACCGCGTGCACTTGAATCCATCCTGGCCGTACCCCTCGGACGATTTTTGATTACACCTTCATCCACCCTCCTCACAGCGTGGACCCCAAGGGTCAGACCTCGGTCCCACACCCCTTCTCTGCTCCATGTGGAGACAATTCACTGCCCTCAGATTCACCTTCAATGGGGAAACCACAGAAGAGGCTTCAGCAGGACAAGCACGTGATCTCGTCAGTACCCTGAAGGCACCCTGGCTGTTACCGAGAGCAAGAGCAGCTGGGGAGACCAGCGGGAAGAGGGCCACGGGTGTGAGCTAGGGGAGAAGGGAAGTGGGTGGTAAAGATGGCGAGAAGGGACTGGCTTCCATAGCCGACGGCTAGCTAAAGACGAGGAAGAACAGGACGCAGAGCTCTGGCGGGAGCTTCTGGGTGGGTCACGGTGCTGTCCGTGAGATGGGGTGCGCAGTGCATAGAAGGAGCAGCCTGGGCAATGATAAGAGAAGGGGAGCCATCAAGGAAGGAGCCCAGGCGCTAAGTCCTACCTGGAATCACCCACCTGGGACGCAGCGGCCAGGGATGCGGTGTAACCCAAGGGGCGGATTCAGCCAGCAGGGAACGCGCTCAGGCCCAGCGGGCGGTGTCGGCTCCCGGCACAGAGACTCCCAGCTGTGGAGCCTGTGGTGGGTCAGGCGCCCTCCGCCAGGCCCTGTGGAGGGACAGACAGAGGGGAGGGGCCAGGAGGGACCTTCAGGGATGCCCATGTGGCTCTGACACCCACGCCCCCCCGTGCAGACGCTCCTGGGCAGCCCCCTCCGAAGAATGAGCCCCCCACCTGCTCCTCCTGCTGGCTTCTCCCCTTCCCCAGCCTCTCAGTGGGGAGGCGCTCAGACCTGGGGGGCCACTGACAAAGAGCCTCCCGCCGCCAGCCCTGGGCTGTCTCGCCGGCGGCGCTTGGCTTCCAGGTTTTAATGATTTCAGCTACAGGAACAGGGAGGAGTGGGAGGCGAGACTCCTGAGCTGGTTTCGCGCCACATTCCCTACCTGGGCGCCCCTCACGCGCACCCCCGTCATCCACACAGATGGAAGGTGCGGATTCCACAGCGCAACAGGACCGGCAACGGCCCTGAGCATGCGCACCACTCACTGGTCCTTGGGGCCACAAGGGGCGAAGGGGCGCCTTCTGCGCTGAGCATGCGCACCAGGCACTGGTACGCAGGGCCACAAAAGGGCGGGCGTCTGCCCTGAGCATGCGCACTAGGCACCGGGCGGCGGGGCTGCCAAGGGAGCCATTCCCATTTCTCTCCCGAGCATGCGCACCAGGCACTGGTACGCAGGGCCGCGAAAGGGCGGGCATCTGCCCTGAGCATGCGCACTAGGCACTGGTACGCAAGGCAGCAAACGGGAGGGCGTCTGACCTGAGCATGCGCACCAGGCACCGGGTGGCGGGGCGGCCAAGGGAGCCGTGCCCACTTCCCTCCCGAGCGTGCGCACCAGGCACTGGTACGCAGGGCTGCGAAAGGGCGGGCGTCTGCCCTGAGCATGCGCACTAGGCACTGGTACGCAAGGCAGCAAACGGGAGGGCGTCTGCCCTGAGCATGCGCACGAGGGGGAAGAGGGTTCGCATGGTCTTTGGCTCAAGAAAGATGGCTGATCTCAGCAGGCAGCTTCTGCAGAGTAACTGGAAATTGGGGCCAAGCAATGCATTTTCTCTTGGCTGACCCTTAGACCTGCTCTGCTAGCTTAGTTTAAAAAATTTAATATGAAAAATGCTTTCACAGGAGAGAGACCACCATATTTCCTCTCTGTTGCTGACACTCAGCTGAACTCCACCTGGCAAGGACAGGAAGCCCATGCCCTCTGGGAGGAGAAGTAACTCTTGTGACAAGCAGCTGTCGCGGGAGTCATCAACCTTCCCACGGGGGCAGGCGCAAGACTCCCCCAGGCCATGGCAGCAGATGACTCAAAACCACCAAGTCAGCAGAATGAAGCCCTGGCCTGGCTGGTGGCCAGGGCGCTCTGCGTAGGGCCGTGTCCACCCTGCCACAGGAACCTCCGGCCAAGAGTGGCTGCATCACCAGGACTTTCTCCACCATTGTCAGCCGAGCCGGGCTCTGCAAAGCACATGCCTGAAAGGCAGGGCCTTGGAGTCAAAGCTGCAAGGACCCCTTGCTCGTTTTCCAGAAGAACAGAGAAGGCAAGTGACTTTCTTGAGGGCACCAGGAAGGCGAAGGCTGATCCCAGATGTCAGGGGCCAGAAGCCTAGTCCTCCCCACTCCAGTTCACATTTCAGAACTGACCAGCAGAACCAGGTGTGAGCGACTCCTTTTGCTCAGAGGATTTGCCACCAAGAAGCTACAGTCTCCTATCGTCACCTCAGATGTGTGTGAAGAACGCACCAAGTGCCCCACACTCACAGGCAAACAGAAGAAAGAGCCATCGCCCCCAAGGACACTGGCTGTCTGGGGGTCCCTCTGCCCATGCTACGACCATAGCCTGTTCTGCCCCCGGATGCCTTCATAGAAAACAGACGTCCAGTTTCACATCTGAAGCCGGGGTGTGATTTTATATATTTTCCTTCTTTTAAATGGTTTTTTAGTTAGTGTACAACTTAATGGGTTTCATTATGACATTTCCAGCTATGCGTATTGTGGTACATCACTCATATTCACATATAATCAATGTACATTTCCGTCCATGCACGTCACTGGACATTGTTCATGTTCATCTATAATTAATATACCTTGCTGCCCCATGGCTCCCCTCCCCCATTGCCTTCCTCCCTGCCAATGGTGCCCCCTTCTGCTTGCATGTCTTGTTTATATATATCCAAATCCACATTCTACCTTTGAGAATAAAATATATGGTATTTCTCTTCCTTTCCCCCATTACACTGTCTTATTGCCCCCCACTCTGGTCCCCTTTCTCCTCCAGCTCAGTCCCCTTTCTATTTTTCATGACACAGGTATTAAAATATTGGGTATGTGTCCCAATGTAGTGTCCACATAAAAGTGAAAATGTGATGTTTGTCCTTCTGGATCTGGCTTATTTCACTTAAAATGATCTCTAGTTGCATCCAGTTTCCTGTAGATCTCATAATTGCATCCTTTTTTATGGCTAAATAAAACTCCCTGGTGTATATGTACCACATTCTCCTTATCCTCTCATCTGTTGATGGACACCTAGGCGGGTTCCCTATCTCTGCCATCCTGAATATTGCATTACATTCCCTGCCTGGAGGCCCCTCTCGCTCACTCTCCTCACTCAGACAGATGGAAGGTGCAGATTCCGCAGTTCAGCAGGACCAGCTTCTGCCCTGAGCATGCACACCATGCACTGGTGCTTGGGGCTGCCCAGGGAGAAGGGGTGCCTTCTGCCCTGAGCATGTGCACCAGGCACAGGGCTGAGGTGCTGCAAAGGGAGCCGGGCCCACTTCTCTCCCAAGCATTCTCACCAGGCACTGGTACGCAGGGCAGTGAAAGGGCCGGCATTTGCTCTGAGCACGCGCAGGAGGGGGGATAGGGTCCAGATGGTCTTTGGCTCAAGAAACATGGCACAATAAACAGGGGTAAGCAGGCCTCTCTGTGGTGGTGGTTGTTAGGTGCTATTGGGCGTTGACTTACATTCCTTTGGATACCTACCAAAGCGTGGTGTATCTGGGTCATATGGTCATTCCATTTTTAGTGTTTTGAGGAACGGAAGTGTGATTTTAAAGATAACATGTTCCTTTTAAAGAAAATCCTGTACAGCAATTCGCTTTGGGGAAGAAGTAGCTTTTGCTACCACAAAACAAGATTGTCAGAGGAGTACTTTTCCATTGTGCACTTATCTGTGGCCTGCAGCCATAGCCCTGCGGCGTCCGATCCCATCAGATCTCGGAAGCTAAGCAGGGTCGGGCCTGGTTAGTCCTTGGATGGGAGACCGCCTGGGAACACCAGGTGCTGTAGGCTTGGGAGACGAATCCGGCAACCCACTCCCAAAAATCAATCCGCCATTGAAAACCCTATGAACAGTGGAGAAGCACTGACAATAGTGTTTCACCTGTTGTATGCACGGTTGCTAGGAATCAGATACTTAACTAAGTTGGACTTGACGGCACCTAACAACAACAACAACAACAACAACAACAACAACAACAAAGCACATCGTCCATGTTCTCATTCATTCATTGAACACCTTTGGGTCCCAACACGTGTCAGGTGAGAGGGACTCAAGGGCGAGTGTCTTCTGCCCTTGTGAGATGTGGGGGAAGACACACAGGGTGTGAACTGGAGAGGGGGTGCTGGCTATGATAGAATTGCTCCCAGAAACGCACTTACAAGAAGGTCCATACATTGGGAAGAGAAAGAGGATCAGCAGGAGGGGGAAGGCAAGACAAGGTAATGGGATGAATACCCTCAAAATGCATGATGTGTGTGTGGAAATGTCATAATGACACATTTTATTTGGGAGAATTAATATACATTATTTTTTTTTAAAGAAAGTCGCTTAAAACATAAAGACACAGAAGAAAATGCAAAAGATTTTTAAAGAGATATATCAGGCACATACCAACCAAAGGTAAGTTAAAGTAGTTATATTACTGTCTTTTAAGACAGGATTTTTATTTGTTGGTTTGGTTTCGGTTTTTGAGGCAGGGTCTCATAGCCCAGACTGATCAGGAACTTCCTATGTAGCCCAGTCTGGCCTGGGACTTGCCATCCTCCTGCCTCTGCCTCCCTAGTGCTAGGATCACAGCCGTGGCCACCATGCCAGGCTCCTCCCCAGCCTGGAGATGAGATCTCGTGAGGTCGAGACAGGGTCTGGCGAGGCCCAGGCTGACCCGGAACTCGCCATCTGAGGCCTCAGCCTCCAGGGGGTTGTGATCACAGTATGCCTCACCATGCCTGGCCTTGTAACAGGATTTGGTGCTGAATAAATGAACAGAAATAAAGAGGTCATTACATAATGTTTAAAGGTTTAATTCACCAAGATGTGGTGATTTTAAATTTGCATGCACCTAATTGCCTCAAAATACGTAAAGAAAAAAAATTTCTCCTCTATAACAAGAAATTGATTGACAGATCCATCTTGATGGGAGGGCATTGGAACACAATGCTCTCAGGAGTTGATAGAACATCAATAATAAATAGAAATTGAAACAAGGCTAGTGTGCTGACAAGATGGACACATCACCCCATACCAACCAGGCGCAAACATATTAACTAGAACATTGTGAAGCAATTATCCAGGTATTTACTGCTACTAGGGGTGTAAATTGCTACAACCACCTTGGAAAAGAACTGCGTGTCAGAAAGGCGAACACCTACATTCTATGTATGACCCAGAAATGCTACTGCTTGTGTACACGGCTTAGGGACACGTTCCTACATGCACATCAGCAGATGAGTTGTAAGCCAGCACCTAGCAGCATGATTCCTAGTAGCCAAGTCATGGAAGCAACCCAGATGTCCTTCAGCCCTGGATGGATAAACCATAGTATATCTATTACATACTGCAATATTCCCCAACAATGAAATGAAAGAAATGGCCTCTCCTTCTTGGTTTTACATGAACCAATCTCAAAAAAGAAAAAGAAAAAAGGTGTCCATCAAAAGAAGAAAATGTCAGAAGTTCAGAAATACCCACAGCTAAATAACATATTGTTTAACATTGGCTGGCTAGGTAGTAAACCTATAAAGAAAATTAAGGGGAAGAGAACAGAAATTTAAGGTCACAGTTTTCTCCAGAAAATAGAAATGGAATGTTATTAGAGAAGGTGATTTGGGGGGTTCCTAAGCTTTAGTAATGTTCCATTTCTTAACCATAGTGGGACACACACACACTTTTTACCCATACAGCGGAGACATGTATAAGAAAACTCACAGTGGCACAATTAATAACAGAAAGGTGTTTATCAATATACTTTAAACTATGCATAAATTTCATACCTACTCTTTATGATACTTCTTTTGAAAAAGGAGGAAATATATCATCATATTACCAACAATAGTCACCAACTGGGTAGAAAGCTTATATGTGATTATATTTGCATTCTTATACTTTTTTGTTTTTGCTTTTTTGAGACTGAGTCTTGCTATGTAGTTCAGGCTGACCTCCAATTCATGATCCTCCTGCCTCGACCTCCTGAGTGCTGGGATTACAGGTGCATGCCACCATACCTGGCTGCCTTCTTTGAATTTTTTTGCCTTTTCTAGAATAAGCATGTATCATTTTTGACATCAGAAAAGAAAAAAGTCCAGGCATGTGGTATGTGCCCATAATCCCAGCACTCTGGAGGCTGAGGCAGGAGGATCTCAAGTTCCAAGCCAGCATGGGCTACGTAGCATGAATCTGTCCTCAAAAACCAAACTGAAAGAGAAAAAGAAGAAAAGAAGAAAAAGATAGGGATAACACAAAACACAAATGTTTTGCATTGACAAAAAAAAATCACAAAAAGAAAGATTTGTATTTGACCGCATGAATATATAAAACTTTCACGTGTCTAAAACGAAATAAGATCAACAGTTAAATACAACAATGGGAAGAATTTACCCTATATGCACTCTTACAAAAAATAAGAAAAAAATGAATAACAGACACAAGCAAAAAATTCACATGAATGGAAATACAATTATTTTAAAACATATGGGAAAATTGTTGTTGTTAGGTGCCGTCGAGTCGGTATCCAACTCATAGTGACCCTCATGGGGTTTTCAATGGCTGACTGTTTCAGGATTGCCTTGGGAGTGGATTGCCAGGTCCTTCTCCCTATTTTTGCGGTGCTGGGAATTGAACTTGGAACCTCAGAGACTGCAGCACAGCTCTCTACCAACTGAGCTAAACCCAGCCCTATGGGAAAATATTCCACCTCAATTAGTAATCCCCCCAAAAATGTAATCATCCAGACAATATCGTGGAATGGGCACCAGCCTTCACGATTAAATAAGTGAGTTTGAACTCTAGGTCTGGCTATTCACTAGCTGTGCATCCCTTTGACAGGCAAATTCTCTTTAACCTTTCCAACTCTGCTCATGTATTAAATAATGGAAATAATTAATGCCTGGTGGGGCTGTTCTAAGGATGCGATCATTAATCTTCACTGTCAACTGGATCGGTTTGAGAGATGCCTGGGAGGTTCGTGAAGCACACCTCTGCATGTGTCTGTGAGGACATTTCCAGAGAGGACTAACTGAGGGGAAAGGACCTGACCAGTGTGTGGCTGGCGTCATCACATACCCGAGAGCCCAGATGGAAGAAAAGGGGAAAAGGAGAGAAACTCCTTAACACATTAACACAGGAAGTCTCTACTTCTGTCCTTCCTTCTCTCTCTCTCTGTCCCTCCCACTCTCCCTCCCTCTCCCCCTTTCCCCCTCTCTCCTGGGGGCTCCTTAGCCCAGGATTGGAGCCCCACAGCCCACTGGTGTTAAGTGCAACAGAGACACAACCACTCTGGGAGTCCTTTAGGGAGGAAACTCAGAACTCAACTCAATTCCTGTGCACTGCACTTATAAGCATTTCAGGCTAGCCAATCAGAAGTTGTGACGTTTCCATGATGCTTTGTGTTAGCCAATCAGCACCATATGACTCAGCAAAAAATTTGAGAAGGGAGCAAGAAACTCAGGAGGGACATGCCCCAACTGCAATGGACAGGAGCCAACTTGCCTCAACCTCATGGACTGAAGCCGGGTGTGCCACAGTGAGTCATAAAAGAGTCCCAGATGTGCCTCAGGACTTGAGGTGGAGTAGACATACCTTGATCCAAGCAGACTCAGGACTGTTTCCTCCCTTCCTCTCTTGACCCCATATTACTTTCTAGATTTATCTCCTCTCTTTCTCTCTCTCTCTCTCATCTCTTCTTCCTGGACCCATGATATGAGATTCTTCCCTGTGTCCTCCCTATCATGATGGGTTAGAACCTCTGAAACCATGAGCAAAAATATCTTTCCTCCCTTAAGTTGAGAGGATTTAATATAATGTCTTCAAAGAACTTACCACAAAGTTTGGCACTTGTAAATGTCTACTAAATGAATTTCCTTTATCAAAAGGTGAGGGAAAGACCAGAGAATGGAGCCAACATGTATGGACAGTGTGTGGGGAATGAGGCATTAAAAGAGAGTGTGATGGATGATAAGGGAAGTAGAAGGTGTCCAGATATCGGATAACAAGGTGACTTATCTCTGTTTAGGGGATCACAGGCATCCTAAGAAAGGATGCTTAAGTTGAAACATGAGGGTATGAGCAACAGGACTTAGGGAAGATTTTATTTTTCCACAGTTGGTCAGAACATCCTCTCCCACCCCACACACTGTCCTTGCAATGTGACTTTGACACCTATGCATTTGAGACATGGAGTCTATTTCCCCTCCCTGAATCTGGTGGTCTTACAGCTGAAGTGGTGCTATGTGACCTCAGAGGCTAGATCAAGATACACCATACAGCTTCTACCTGCTGCTTTTGAGACTATGGTTTGCAGACCTCGGCTGCCATGTTGTAAGGAAGCCTGAGCAGTCCATGGAGTCTTGTGGGGGCAGGAGGCCCCCAGCCCTAGCTGAGCTACCATGAATGGCCATCCCCATGTGAATGCGCCATCTTGAAAGTGATTCTTCCAGCCCCAGTTGAGCAGTCTTAGTGGGCACCACATGGAGCACAGATGAGCCATCTGCACTGTGCTTTCTCCAAATGGTATGTTCTTGAACAAGTAAATGATCGCTGTTGTTTTAAGCCATTAAGTGTTTGAGCAAGTTGCTATGCAGTGAAATATTATCAGAAGTTGAGAGAAGAGTACTCCAGGCATCAAAACCAAGCATGTTCAGATATTCAGAATCTGGGACAAAGCAAAGGCTCACTCCTGTTCAGCCTGGCTGAGAAGCCACTTGTTAGCAAGGGAGTAGTGAGAACACAAACAGAGGAAGAGAGCAGCCAAACCATCCTTCACTCCACGCAACAGTTGGGACTATTGCTTCCACAGAATGGGGAGCAACTGAACAAATTTAAGTCTTTGTAATGGTTAACTTTAATTGTTGACTCAATTGGATTAAGAAACACTGAGGGGATTAGTGAACAAGAGAGACAGGAGAAGAATTGATGCTTTTAAATTATGGTGCTGGAGACGTCTATTGAATATGGTGTGGACTGCCAAAAGAACCAACAGATCTGTCCTAGAAGAAGTGCAACCAGAGTGTTCATTAGAAGCAAGGATGGCTTGACTGTGTCTTACATATTTTGGACATGCTGTCGGGAGGGACCAATCACTGGAGAAGGACATGATGTTTGGGAGAGTGGCAGGTCAGTGAAAAAAAGGAAACCCCTCCACCAGATGGATTTACACGGTTTCTTCAACAATGGGCTTAAACATAAATAAGATCTTGTGCCTGGCACAGAATCAGAGACTGTTTCGATCTGCTGTACATAGGGTCACTATGAGTTGGAGTCAACTCGATGGCACCTAACAACAACACAACAGGGGATTAATAAAGCACACGTCTGGGTGTGTCTGTGAGGTTGATTCCAGAGACAATTAGATCATGAGGATTCTCACCTAATCAATGGATTAATCCCTTGATAAATTAATAATATGATGGTATTGTTGGGGGGTGGTAAGATGTAAGAGGTCGAGACCTGGTAGGAGGAAGGAAGTCACTTGGGGAAGATCCTTGGGGGTTATATGTGACCCTGGCCTCTTCTTGTATTCCTCCTTTTCTCCACTTCCTGTCTACCAAGAAATTAAGACTATGCTCCTGCCACCATTATGTTCTGCCCAAGCACGTTCATGTCTTCCCCACCATAAACAGACTAAACCCTCTGAAACTGTGAGCTAAAATGAATCCTTCCTCCCTTAAGTTGTTTCTGCCAGGTATTTGGTCACAGCCACAAAAAAAAGTTACTGATACAGTGTTGATATGATCAGGCTGTGCTTTCAAAGATCATTCAGGTGGTAGCCAGTTGAGGTGCACATACAGACCAAAGAACAGATCATGTTCAACTGTGTGAGCCATGAGTTGACTGTTTGGGTTGTTTTTGTTTTTGTTTTTGTTTTCCAACAGGGGCATGAGTAACCTGTGGACAGTCTGTACATATAGCTACTTTAGGGAGAGCCTGCAGCCGTACCACTGTGGCATCCGATCCCATCAGATCCGGGAAGCTAAGCAGGGTCGGGCCTGGTTAGTCCTTGGATGGGAGACCGCCTGGGAACACCAGGTGCTGCAGGCTTGGGAGAAGGACCCGGCAACCCACTCCCCAAAATCAATCTGCCATTGAAAACCCTATGAACAGCAAAGAAGCACTGACAATTGTGTTCTGCCTGTTGTACGCAGGGTTGCTATGAGTCAGACACCAACTTGACAGCACCTAACAACAACATACCCTTCAAAGCCCTACTTTCGCCAACCAGGCCACATCTCCCAATAGCTCCTAATCAGCTATGAACTCATCCACAGGTTAATCCACTGAGAAGGTTAGTGCTCCCATGATCCAGTCATGATCCAGTCACCTCTTAATAGCAGCAGCCTCTACATATGAGCCTTTTGGGGGGCCTTTTGTATCCAAATCACAGCAGCATCCTTCCATGGAAACCGGCTTCCATGCCCCCAAAGAAGCAGGATTGCCTCTAGTCCTGTTCCCTCATCCTGAACCCAGCCTCCCCTCACCTGGGTCAGAGCCCCCCGCTCTTCCCTCCTTCCTTCCCTTCTTTCTATTCTAGAGGAAGTCCAGTCCCTCTCTTCTCCTAAGTCTGCATATTTCTCTCTGAGCCCTAAGCCAAGGTCAGAAGTCTTAGACTCTGTTCTGTTGAAAAAGTGGAGGACCCCTTGGTGGTGATTTAGATGGGGGGGGGCATCACAGGATGGCAGGAAACCTGCAGCATAAGGCCCACAAGGGGATGGCAGCTTAGTCCAGAGAAAGGGTAAGGAGAGGCCACAGGCATAAAGGAACAGAGAGGGCAAGGATCAGAGGTGAGGGAGGAAGACGCACAGGGGGAGCCTGCCATGGGGTGCATTGCCCAACCTGGGGAACTTCAATGGGCGCCAGGGAACAGATTTCCCTGAATTTGTGTTCCTTGTGAAAGCTCCTCTCCCATGACTCCCCAGCTGTCACTAGAAATCACGTCTTAGTCCGGGCTATCTATTTGCTGTCAAACTCTCGTTACCCAATGCATCACCATGAGCTACCATTAAGAAACCTGTCAGGATGTGTTAGAAAGCTGAGGTCTCCGGGAGAAAACACTCATGAATATCGCCTGCAGAGGGCTGCACGTGAGCGTCCCAGAAACCCTGCAGAAACCCTGACTCATGCCCACAATATCCAGAAGTGTGTGCTGTGGTGGTTTTCTGACCCATGATAGGCAAGGCCACGTGGAGGTCCAGTATTGAGGCTGGCCTCAGAAACAGCCTTCAGGATGCAGCCATCAGTCAGAGACCTCCAGCCATGGGTAAGCCCCACTTGCTGGCAGAGGAAAAGGGAACCAGCTGGATGAACCAGGGAGCTAGATATGCTGGCTACAGTATGACGTGCAACCTACATCCACACTTGAAGCCACGGCAGCTGTGGGCTGTTTGGGGCTCTCCTCCAGGCATGGATGGGGGCTCTGCCTCCACATTCAAGTTCAGGCTCCTCTGTTCCAGGTCTGGGAGTCCAGAGGCCACAGATTCCAGTCATCGGGCTTGGAATGACTCAGGCAGACCACAGCCAAGCAGAGCAGCCTATGGAGGGGCAGGGACCCCACATCTGTGAATTAATGAATCAGTTAGGAATACCTTGGTCTGTGTCTTCACTACTTTTCCCATGGCACGGACAAAACAACTGAAGGGAAGGAAGATGGACTCTGCCTCAGGGTTTCGGAGAGTTCGGCCCATGGTCTTTGGCTCCACTGATTCTAGGCCTGGGGTAAAGCAGGACATCTTGACAGCAGGAGCATGTGGAGGGGAGATGTTCGCCTCCATGGCAGCCAGGAAATGGAATGAAGCAGCAACAGCCCCAAGGACACACCCATGGCAACCGACTTCCTCCAACCACCCCCCACCATAAGTACTTCCACCACCTCCCAATGTTGTTTTTGTTGTTAGGTGCCATGGAGTCAGTATCTGACTCATAGCGACCCTGACTACAACAGGGGAAACACTATTGTCAGTGCTTCTCTGATGTTCATAGGGTTTTCAATGGTGGATTGATTTTCAGGAGTGGGTTGCTGGGTCCTTCTCCCAAGCCTACAGCAGCTGGTGTTCCCAGGCGGTCTCCCATCCAAGGACTAACCAGGCCTGACCCTGCTTAGCTTCCAAGATCTGACGGGATTGGATGACACAGGGCTACAGCTGTAGGCCACCTCCCAATAGTCTATTCAAATTTTGAATCCATCAATGGGATGGTTGGGGCATTCATTACTTTACAATACTGTGCCCAAAATACTGACAAATACAACGTAAAGGAAGAAGGATTTATTTTGACTTAGGTCCGGAGAGTTTAGTCCATCATGATGAGGAAGGCATGACAGAGCGGCTTACATCATGGTGGACAGAAAGCAGAGAGAAGCAGCGCTGGTGTTCCCCATATCTGCTTCCTAGTCAGCCATGAAGTGAATGTCACTCCTCCACCTGCTGCAATGTTCTGTCCAAGCACATGGGCCCAAGGGATCATACCCTGTACCCTCAGAAACCATGCACCAAAATAAATCTTTCCAGCCAAGTGCAGTGGTACATGACCGTAATCCCAGTGACTTGGGAGGTAGAGGCAAGAGGATCACAAGTTCAAGACCAGAGGCAGTCTGTGTAATTTAGTGAGACCTTGTCTCAAAAAGTAAATATGTGGGCTGAGGGTACAGCTCAGTGGTCCAGCACTTGCAAAGCATGCAAGCACGAGGCCCTGGGTTCAACCCCCAGTACCGCAAAAAATTAATAAATAAATAAAGATAGATAGATGATAGATAGATAGATAAATCTTTCCTCCCATAAGTTGTTTCTGTCAGGTATTTTGTTACAGTTACCCAAAAGTAACTAATACAGAGGCTCAGCCTCATTCCTCCACACGGGTTGGTTGGTGGCTCTCTCAGACTCCCCCTGTTGATTCATCCAGGTTCACACTATGCCCCCCATGTGGACCATACCTCTCTTTTCACCATCTCTTCCTTTGTAATCCTTGTTGTTGTTTGTTGTTAGTGCCCTGGAGTCGGGTCCCACTCATAACGACCCTCATAGGGTTTTCCATGGCTGATTGTTTCAGAATAGCTTTAGGAGTGGATTGCCACATCCTTCTCCCATTTTTTTGCAGTACTGGGGGGGGGGTCAAACCTGGGTCGCCAGAGAGTGCAGCACCGCATCCTGCCAACTAAGCTAAACCCCAGCCCCATTTGTATTCCTTAAGCTACTGTTTTTGAATGGGAGCTGTACCCAGGCACCCTGCTGTCTGATTCTGCTTTTGCAACCGCCTTGGGAAATAGGATTTGTATGCCCATATTAAAGATGAGAAAATTGAGCTTCAGAGAGAGAGGCAATGTCCATATTATCATAAACATAGTAAATGGAGACTGGGAATGTTATACCAGATTTTAGAGTTGGACACATTTCCCGGTACCACAATATCAGTGGCTTTTATACTTCCCATGCATCCATCTCACCTAAAACTAATCATCTCATTAAAAACCAGGGTCCTGGATCCATGCCCCCCATTCTCCTGGAGTCCAGGGATGCATATGTCCAACTGGCCTCATCAATTTTCCTGATGGCAGCGGTTTTGAGACCCCCTAAAGTGCCCTCTGCCTCACAGCCACCCAGAGATCAAGGTCCTGTTTCTTTCACAAAGTTTCCCTTTCCAGGCCTACTCCACCTGCTGATGGATTTTGTCCGCTGCACACTTCTGTGTTCACGCACCCTCACACAGAGCGCATCTTGGCTGCAGATAAGGCTCTGGAGAACAGCATCGGTCTGGAATATTTTCCTTTGTCCTTACATCGCCAGCACACGCTAGACATGCAGGAATTTAGTAAGTATCTGTGGCTGGCACTGATTTCACAGCATTGAACATCATCCACATGTGGGACCTTGGATAAAACCATGGCTTTTGAACCACAGGCATTGTTTGATTAATGAAATTATCATAGACATATTAAGTTTACCAGATAATAAGCAATCACCATCAGTTGATAATGAAGTGAAACACACCATCACTTCATTGAGAATAATTGGGTTGAATGACAAACCTAGCTCCCTGATTAAAATTAATTGTGTTGCCGAGACAGCCTTGGAATCCCAAAGGCAAGTCATTCAAACTTCCACAGGTAAGGAGAGAGAAATTCTTCTGTGTGGCTGTTCAGGAAAAAGCAATAAGTTTGTAGGCAATTTTTAAACTACATTAAGAAATGTAATGATGGTGTTACCTTTGGAGAGAGAGGCTTCTATGGAAAGAGAGAGCCGGGTTAATTTGAATGGGCAAATATTGAACCTTTTCTCAAGAAAAAGAAGCATTTAATCTAGGAGCTCTATGCAGGCTTAACTCACTAATTGAATATTTAGGTTGGAGTAAAATGCAAACTGAGCACATTAAGAGCATTTTAAGTGGTGGTGGGCGGCAAGCACAGACCCCAGGTGAGATTTCGCTTCCCATGCATCAGCCAACTCAGGAGCTCCCAGAGTTGTCCAGGACAAAGACCAGCTCTGTCAATGCTTCCCAGTGTTTAACGTGAAGAGAGCCACCAGAGTCTTATGAAAATGCAGACTCTCAGGCTGTCAATCGAGGGAGGTAACTGGGGTACCACATTTCTCACAAGTTCCAATGGGATGGACCACAATTTGAGAGCAAGGTCTAGAGCTTACCACCATGTCAGATCTTGCTTAGCAGTCAGGTCTGGTTCTAGAACTTTCAAGAACATTCCATGGGAACAGAGAACCAATCAGGACAGTTTCCCTGGACCAGGGTTATGTGGGGCTGGGATTTAGCTCAGTTGGTAGAGCGCTGAGCTGCAGTTTCTGAGGTCCCGAGTTCAATTCCCAGCACCGCAAAAATGGGAGAAGGGCCTGGCAACCCACTCCCAAGGCAATCCCGATACAGTCAGCCATTGAAAACCCTATGAAGGTAGCTATGAGTCGGATACCGACTCGATGGCACCTAACAACAAGGGTTATGTGAGCATGGCAGGGTACACAGTTCCCGAACTACTCATGGCTCCACCTCACCTGTGGGTCTCTCTGCACAGGTCTCATCTACCTGGGATGTGTTGTGCACCCCCCCCCCAAAGAGGGACCTGATATCAAGCCACAGAAACAAACTCTGACTGATTTAAGAAGAAAGCAAATGAAAGATAATGATGGTGAGTGACATCAGAAAGATGGAAAAATAGAAACCCCACAACTTCCCTTGGGTACAGACTTAACAATAATGAATAGAATCAAATTAGTCTATGAGGCTTTTCAAAACCAGAGAAGATGTTGCAGGACCCCTTGTTGTTGTTAGGTGCTGTGGAGTTGGCATCCGACTCATAGCGACCCTATGTACAACAGGTGAAACAGTATTGTCAGTGCTTCTCTGCTATTCATAGGGTTTTCAATGGCAGATTGGTTTTTGGGAGGGGGTTGCCAGGTCCATCTCCCAAGCCTGCAGCACCTGGTGTTCCCAGGTGGTCTCCCATCCAAGTGCTAACCAGGCTTGACCCTGCTTAGCTTCTGAGATCTGACGGGGATCAGACGCCACAGTGCTATGTCTGTAGGCTATAAAAAATGACTCTCCTTGCCTGATGCCCATTGACTACCTCAATCTTCCCTGCACCCAGGGAGAATGGAATAAAAGTTATTTGGTTTCACACTGGAGCCTGGTGAGTCACTCTCGGTTCACCGTCTGGGGCTGCCGAGGCGCTGGCAATGGGGGAGGAGTGCAGAGTCGCACAGTGGCCCCAGGTGCGGTGGTCTGAAGCAATTCAGTTCCCTCCTCGCTCAGCTGCCCAACAGGCCTGGGGATCCCCACTGCATGGGAGCCAGGCTCCCAGCGGGCTCACTTCCTTAGCTGGCGGGGGACCCAAGCATCCAGAAGTCGGCTGAAACCCACTTTCCACTTGGATTCCTTTTCACTGCCTTTTGAATAACAATGCCTTCTGCTAAACCCGGCTAATGGGAAAGTAATCTTTTCCTTTCAGAGCTATTGCTCTGTGAAGTGCTTACCAAATAGGATTTTTAAATAGCAAGAGTCAAACTCAATTTGGGAATTAATGGGTTTAAACCCAGCTAGGAATGTTCGTCTTCCTTCCCAAGGGCACAAACGGGAATGAGACATGAAGCCAAAAGCCACGGGGTAGATCTCAGCAAATGTCAGACTCTGACAAGGCAATGGCCTGGCTTTGTCCCACATGCTGCCCTGATGGAGCCTGACAGCTCTTCCCTGCAACTGGGCTAAAGTGCCCAGCCACACACGCCTTCTCCTCTGGATCAGTGGCCCACACCAGGGGGAAACCTGGCTGTGATGCCTGAATTTATAAAGATAATCCTCGGAAGCCACTGGTTACAGAAAAAACATCCTCCCTCTTTATGGACCAGCCTGCAGCCATAGCCCTGGTGGCTTCTGATCCCATCAGATCTCAGAAGCTAAGCAGGGTTGGGCCTGGTTAGTCCTTGGATGGGAGACCGCCTGAGAACACCAGGTGCTGTAGGCTTGGGAGAAGGACCTGGCAACCCATTCCCAAAAACCAATCAGCCACTGAAAACCCTATGAATAGCAGAGAAGCACTGACAATAGTGTTTCCCCTGTTGTATGTAGGGTCGCTATGAGTCAGACACTGACTCGATGGCACCTGACAACAAACTTCATGCACCATTGGCCGCCATGATTGTTGGTGCCCCATTTTCATCTCCAAGACTCATCCAAGCCTTGGGGTTTGGGTCCCTTCATCTAGAGTCTTCATTTGGCTGTTGGGAGCCAGGGGCTGGCTCTCCTCCATCCCAGGCTGGCAGTCTGGACCATACCAGGTCATCTCTGTACCTGCCAATTCCAGTGCCAGACTGAGAAGGACCTTGACAAGGGCAGAGATGGATCAGAGACGGATCAGGTAGGAGAGGAAGGAGGAAGGATAGGTAGCTCAGACATCCCTCCTCCCATGCTAACTGTTTCTGTGGAGCACCCCAGAGTTCCCAGCCCCTTAGGAACTTCCTCAGCTGATGCCCAGGCTCTCTGTAGCATGGTTCCCCTGTTACAGAATTACAGAGACACCAACTAAAACATCCATCACCAAACACCTCAGCACCAGGCATGGCTTCCAGATCAACCCCTCTCTCTCAATCTCTGCAGCTCTTTCATTTCTTTCCAGAGTTGCAATCTTCTCCTCCTCCTCCTACCTCCCCAGCAGCCCTGAGCCCCTAGCATGTGGCTAAGGAGAGGTCCCCACACCGAGAGTGAGAGAAGGGGGGTGTTCATGTCCTCAGGGAGGGCAGAGATTTATCAGGCAGAAAAATGATTGAATTCTTTTATGTGCATCTTTTATTCCTGGACAAAATCACCTCCGAAAGATGATGGCTGTTGGGAGCCAGAAGAAAAGGGAAATTGGATATGTGCCTCTCTGAGTCCTAAGGCATTGACTGGGGATTAATGGAGGGAAATGGATACACTGACTAATTGATCAGGTGATTTATATTCTCACATAATCACCAGGTGACGGAGCCCCCAGATGGATGTGTCCTGTTCCTCTGTTAGAGCTGTTGAGGTGTGGGAAATTGGACACCCCGATCTCTGGGCCATTCTTGAGGTTAGAGGGCCCCTCAAGACCACCCTCAAATTTGATGATTTTCTAGAACTCAGACTACTCAGAAAAGCTCTTATGCCTATGGTTCTTGTTTATTACACCAAAAAGATAGAGGTTAAAGTCAGAAAAGGAGGCTGGCTTGGTGGGACAGGCTGTAAGCCTAACACTCAGGAGGCTGAGGCAGGAGGATCATGAGTTTGAGGGCAGCTTGGGTGACACAATAAGACTTTGTCTCAAAAACAAAATCAGAAAGGGAAAATGGGACACAGTTTGTTGTTGTCATTACATGTGATCAAGTAGGGTCCCCTCCAGGACCCTATACAAGCAAGGCTCCTGGACCCCCTTCACCCCTTCATTTCTCACTGTCCCTCAACTGCTGTCTGGACCCCATCACCTCGATCCAGCACTCCCCAACCCAGCAGAAGATTTCCAAGCAAGCCTGTGTGTCAAGACCAGGGGCCCCAGAAGTGCCAAAGGCTACCATCAAGCCACGAGGAGCCTCCCAATTCCTCCCATCCTTGGGAAGGAGGGAGGCAGAGAAGGCGAGCTGTGAGAGTCAAGACCACCAGACCTCCAGCCCAGCAGAATACCAACTGCTTGTAGCTGTGCCTTTAAGGCTGAGCTGTTCCACCAGTGAGCCTGTAGCATTCTATTCAAGAGCTCGCACTTGAGCACTTGACAGGGGCTGCTTGCTGGTTGCACCCCACTTGGGGAGTTACCCAATAAACTTCCCTCTCCTGTTTCCTGCAGGTCTCCCGAGGTCCTTCTTTGGTGCCTCTGGCCACTACACCAACCCAGTCTAGTGGGTCCCCAATACCCACTCAGTTTCAGAGCAAGGCTCTGACCTCTGCCGGGCCTGAGCTGAACCTCAACAGGGTCTGACTCATAGCAACCCTCATAGGGTTTTCAACAGCTGATTGTTTCGGGATTGCTCTGGGAGTGGACTGCCACATCCTTCTCCTGTTTTCATGGTACTGGGGGTGGAACCCAGATCCTCAGAGAGCACAGAGTGATGCTCTGCCAATGGACCTAAGCCCCAGCCCACGTGACAATGGAGGCACCAATACCGACCTACAATATTGACACTGTCTCAACTGCTCCCAAGCTTACGCTCTATAAAGATTTCCTTAGTCACAGCCTAACATCCTCATGTTTGTCAGACCTTTGAATCCCTGGGGCAAATCCCTGAGAAAGTCAGCTTCCACGAGGAAAGCTTTACCTTGGCTCACGGTTTTGGAGGTCGCTGTCCATGGTCGGCTGCCTCCATCACCTCTGGGCCTGTGGTGAGGCTGAACATCATGGCGGCCGAGCAAACAGCTCATCTTCTGATAGCCAGGAAGCAGAGAGGCAGGGAGGGGCCGGGGACGAGGTCGACCCTTCAAAGGCACGTCCTCAGTGATCCATGGCCCCAACAGGTGCCACCTGCTAGTTTCCATTAATTCTGAATCTGTTAATCAACAGATGAGAGCAGAGGCCTCCTGATTGGCTCACTTCTCCATGATTGGATTGACCAGCTGGGACCAAGCCTTTAACACAGGAGCCTTCTGTGGAGACCATTCATATCTGGACCATTGTTACCAGGGAGACCTGTGGGTCTAGGGCACAGTGCTGGGAAACTGGAAGCAAAACCTCTGTCCTTGTATTCAGCATAGAAAATAATTTATACCTGATGCCAAGTTATAGTACAGAGTACAGATGAGGTTTATTAAGAATAGTGGCCCTTTAAGGAATAATTACAGGGGAAGCTGAGGCACATGGAGAAGTACAGGGAGCACTGGAAAGGGGCTTGGGAAAAGCTGGGTCCACCAGCCCTTTAAGGAATAATTACAGGGGAAACTGAGGCACCTGGAAAAGCTTTGATACACCTGCAAAGGAACTTCAAAAAACCTGAGTGAATCAGCAGAAGGACATTATTATTCCCCAGGGTAAAGTCAGAGAGAACAGAAGCGGTAACGAAGCTTCTAGAAGAGAAAGTGTCTTGGATAGACAGAGAAGATGGTGGGCCCGAGAGAAGGGGAGGAGTGCATGGGGTTCCTGGAGAGAGGAGAAGAGGAGAGGGTGAGGAGAGCAGAGAAAGGGAGAGAGAGAGAAAGAGAGAGAGAGAGAGAGAGAGGGAGGGAGGAGGAGGGAGAAGGAGGAGGAGGAGGAAAGGGGAGAGGAGAAAGAGAGGAAAGAGAGAGGAGAAAAAGAAGAGAGGGAGAGAGAGAGGATGAGAGAAGAAAGAGAAGATAGGGGTGCACACTCCCTCTAGTTTTACTCAAATAGAGCAGAGATAGAGGGAAAGAAGAGAAAGAAGATAGGAGTACATGGCTTCCTCTAGTTTTACTCACATAGCGCATGCCTAGTGTGACTTTGTCAGCCCTGGGCACCCAGCTCTGGTCACGTGATGTGATGGGCGCCTTAGGTGGGAGCTCAAGCCCCACCTGAGTGGCTGGCCTTCTGCTGTGAATTAGGGCACATGGAGCCCCATGTCTTTGTCTTATTAAATGGCTCAAAGGCTTAGATGAGGGTGTGGGGCCCCTTCGGAAATGGCTTTCCAATGTCCTCAAACATGTGTCTCCCACATGGCTTCATCTATCACGGCCAATCTGCAGAAGTCAGTTCCAATCGCTCTCCTCCATATTGCCTGCTAGTGCCCAAGGGAACCACCTCACACCATATCTGTCCTTTTCCTGCCTTGGGTTCTCTCCCTCCACGGTCTCCTCCTCACACTTCATCATCATGTCTCCTTAGGGTCCCCATGGCTTAACATTTTCCAGCTTTGGACTTGAAAGTTTGGGGTTTTTTTAAATGACCCATGTGTCCTTTGGACATACCCTGTTCTTCTGGGCTTTGTGTTGGTTTGGCGAGTTCTGTGTTTGTTTTTGGTATCTCCTTATTTTTTGATACCACAAGATGCTCCGGTTCATCTAGTATACAGTCACCCCCTTTGGTCCCTAGTGGATACATTCTGAGATTCCCCAGAGGTGCTGACCTTGGAGGTACCAAACCTTACAACGGCCCTTTTGTTTCTATGTGTAAGACACAAGTTTAGTTCCTTTCCTATCTTACCTCCGCATGTGTCGTGCACTGTTGGCTGTGGTTTTACAGTGTGAGGTGCACCAGCAACACTAGCACAAGCTCCTCTTTTCCTCCTTCACAATTCCTCAGGTAAATCTGTTGCTACTGTAGAACTTCATGACGGGGGCGCATCTTTTTTCCCCTTATTGAGTGGCGAGCTTTCGCGTCTTCACTTAGAGCGAGGACTTTACAGCTTTGCTCTGGGTTAGCCAAATTACCAGCCTCAGCACCCCTGCACTTCAGAGTCATTATTAAGTGAAACAAAGGCACTGCAACATGAACTGTTGACCTGATAACCAAGATGGCTACTTTCTGACTATCGGGTGGGTAGTGTATACAGTGTGGACACACTGGTCAAAAGGATGAGTCATGTTCCAGTGCAAGATTTCATTGTGTTACTCAGAATGGCTCACACCACTGAAAACTTACGAGTTGTTACTTTCTGGAATTTTCCATTTAATATTTTCGGACCATAGATGACCACGATTCACTGAAACTGTTGTTATGGTGGTGGTTGTGGTTTTGGCTAGGTGAAAGTGTGGAAAGCAAAATGGCAGCAAAGGGAAGAACTTCTCTATTTCATACCCCAGTCCTAGAATCAGCTGATTATCCAAGAGGTGGTCATTTTGAACCTTGCACCTGGCATCTTAAAGTTGCAGAATATTACATGTTTATGAAAAGATGCCATAGAGACCATCTGGTCCATCCCCTTGCTTTGTAGTTGGGGAAATTAAGGCTGGGGGGTGCATGATAGGTAGAAATTGGTCACCAGGGTGTCGAAGAGAGTGAAGACTAGAACTCAAGTCTGCATGTGGATCGCTCTTTCCAGTGAGCATGCTCACACCTGCCATCAGATGAAAAAGAAGGAAGACGGCTCCTAAAAGTTACTTTACGGAATATATTTTTATTTGAACTTGCTCTCATGTTGTTTTTCCCTTGTCCAAAAAAGTTCAGGACTAAAATAAAATTTCTAGTTAGTAAAGACATCTAGTGATTGTTACTGCCTAAGGAAAGTCACGTAGGACATGCTTGAAGTTATAGCCTTCTAGTTAGCAATGTGTCTTCTGTATATGTGGTTGCACTGTCTCTTTATGAAACCATCAAGTATTTGATGATAATCGTTCCCATAGATACTGTAAATTTCACTTTCTTAAGCAAACACAAGTTCTTGCATTTTAATCCTGTATTTACTGCATGACTAAATTTAATGCAAAGGAATTTGAGGCAAAGAATGGACAGGGTCCTGGAAGAATGGAATCCTTTCCTTGCTCAGGACAGTCCAGGACAACCAGGGCACCATTTAGAGTCCTTGAGGTAAAGGGACATTAAACTGGACCTACAAGGGGCAGTGGAGGGCGAGCCAGGGAGTTATATTGTTGTTGTTAGGTACTATTGAGTCCTGTCTGACTCATAGCGACCCTCCTAGGGTTTTCCATGACTGACTGTTTTGGGATTGCCTTAGGAGTGGATTGCCATGTCCTTCTCCCATTTTTGTGGTACTGGGAATTGAACTTGGGACCTCAAAAACTGTAGAGCAGTGCTCTACCAACTGAGCTAAATCCCAGCCCAGGGAGCTATATTGTTATTGTTAGGTTCTGTCGAGTTGGTATCGACTCATAGCGACCCTCATAGGGTTTTCAATGGCTGACTGCTTCGGGATTGTCTTGCGAGTGGATTGCCAGGTCCTTCTCCCATTTTTGCGGTGCTGGGAATTGAACTCGGGACCTCAGAGACTGCAGAGCAGCGCTCTACCAACTGAGCTAAATCCCAGCCAGAGGATGGATATTGCAATACAGTGTGATAGACTTCAGGAGCTGAGCATTTTTCTTGACTAGTTCAACAAAAAACAGACCCCAGATAATACAGTCAATATGAATGGAGAGCCTGCAGCCATATCACTGTGGCATCTGATGCCATTAGATCTCGGAAGCCAAGTAGGGCTGGGCCTGGTTAGTCATGGGATGGGAGACTGCCTGGGAACACCAGGTGCTTGTAGGCTTGGGAGAAGGACCTGGCAACCCACTCCCAATACACAATCAGCCATTGGAAGCCCCATGAACAGCAGAGAAGCACTGACAGTAGTACTGGGCATGGCAGTGTCAGGGAGAGTCTCGTTCTGTTGTACATAGAGTCCCTGTGAGTCAGACCCAACTCAAGGACACCTGACAACAACAGTAGCATCTAGAGGTTCAATGGCCAAAGTGCAGAAGCAATCAGTTCTCAGCACCTGTTGTTGGTGCTGGTCAAGCTCAGGGTCAAGTTCAGCCCCTCTGGCTTTGAAGGACACAGCCAGGACCCCCCAACAAAAATGTCTACGGATCCCAGCAGCTTGGGAGGCAGAGGCAGGAGGATTGCCAAGTTTGATACCAGAGGCAATCTGCGTAACCTAGCAAGACCCTGTCTCAAAAAGTAAAAAAAAAAAAAATGGGCTGAGGGTGCAGCTCAGTGGCCCAGCACTTGCAAAGCATGCAGGCGCGAGGCCCTGGGTTCAACAACCAGTAACGCAAAAAAAAAAAAAAAAAAAAAGTGTAGGAATGCTACCCTAAAGGAGAGCAGGGAATAACACTGGGTAGCCAAAGACATTAAATATCCACTTGATTATTTTTTTGACAAGAGAAAAAGAAAACCTGGTTTGATAAGAAAATTAATTATGTGAGCCACAACATTGACTTGACTTTCAATTCATGTTACAGAGAAGGACAGGAGCACCCAGGATTTAAGCGACTCATTCAAGGTCCTCGCACCAGAGTGATGCTTCTGAAGAGCCTGGATGTAGGGAGTTTCTAGAACCTTCTCCATGACACCATGCAGCTCTTATTCTTAAGGGAAAAGCAAAACAAACTTTGTCTTCTAGCCTGTTCCCTCGCGTGGAACCATCTACCTGAGCACCACACCACGCAAATGCAGGTCTTCCTGGTGGAGCTGCTAACAGAGACCAGCATTTGACCAGACAGGTTTGGCTCTGGGAAACCGGGTTCATTCACGTCTTCCTGAGCTTGGAAGCGGCTGTTATGTGTTAGCGCGAGGTGCTATAACAAAACACCCCAGGCAGGGGAGCTTGATCCGTGGAAATCTGTATGCTCTGCTCTCGGTTCTGGAGGCTGGAAGTCCAAGGGCCCCGTTGGCAGGGTTGGTCCTCTTGAGGCCTCTGTCCCCAGCTCCCAGGCGGCTTCCTTCTTGCTGCGAGCTCCCTTTCCTTTGTTTTTTTGTTTTTTCTTTTTCTTCCCCAGACTGTCTGACTATATCGCCCAGGCTGTCCTAAAACTGGGGATCCCCCTGCCCCAATCTCCTCCCTGCTGTGAGTGCAGGCGGGAGCTACCACACCCGGCCTCAAGGGGCCTTTCCTCTGTGCTCCATGCTCAAACATTCTCTTCTTATAAGGAAGGGAATGTGCCTACTACTGGGCCTAGTAGATGGGGACCCACGCTTAAGACCTCATTTAATCTTAATTATCTTGCCAGGCTCCGTGGAAACTGCCTGTGATCCCAGCATTCAGGAGGCTGAGGCAGGAGGATCTCGAGTTCCAGGCCAGCCTGGACCTCACAAGACCTTGTGTCAGTCAACCTCGAGAGATCTCGTCTCCAGGTGGGGGCGGAGCCTGGCCTGGTGGCCACGCCTGTGATCTCAGCACAAACAGAAAATATATATGTATGTGTATATATATATATATATATATATATATATATATATATATATATGTATGGGAGGAGGACCTGGCAACCCCCTCCCAAAAATCAATCTTTCATTGAAAACCCTATGAACAGCAGAGAAGCACTGACAATAGTGTTTCCCTTGTTGTACAGAGGGTCACTATGAGTTGGATACCAACTCGACGGCACCTAACAAGAACAACAACAACATATATACATGTATGTATATGTGTGTGTATGTATATATATATATACACATATATATGTATGCACACACACACACATCACATATGTGTGTCTCTGTGTGTGTATATGTTGTTAGGTGCCATCCAGTAGAGTCCAAATCATAGCAAGCCTCATAGGGTTTTCAATGGCTGATTGTTTCAGGATTGCTTTGGGAGTGGTTTTCTTTCTTTTGTTTTGTTTTCTTTTCTTCTCTTTTCCTTTCTTTTCTTTTTTTCACTACTAAGGGGTTGACCCCAGGGCCTTGCACATGCCAGGCAAGCGCTCTACTACTGGGCTGCACCTCCAACCCCTTTTTTATTTTTTAGCCTGAGGCAGGGTCCCACCGAATTGCGCAGGCTGCCAATGGCCTTGCGCTTGTGACCCCCCACCTCCGCCTCCCGAGGCGCTGCGATCCCAGGTGCACAGCCCTGCACCTGACTCAGAATCTTTTTTTTTTTTTTCTTTGCTTGATTGTGTTTTCAATCAGCAGCATGATTTCCAATAACCCCCACAGGCCCCACATCCACTGGGCCCATCTTCTGTCCCGGGAGACACCTAAGTGATGGATGGTGGGAGAGGCGACGCCTGGACAGGATCGATGTCTCCATGGCGTGCTGCGGAAGGCGAAGCGCGAGGGGCAGGCTCAGCGCGGGGTGGAGCTGGGGTGACAGCGACAGAGCATGTGGGGGCAGGGGACATTGCTGGGGGTGTGACATGGTGCTGGGGACCTGCTGTCTCCAGGAAGCCGGTCACCCCGTGCAGTCCTGGCACATCCACCTGCACATCGATCCTTAGGGTTTTCCCACCTGGACAAACAGACGTCAGGTGCCAGGGCACCGCTCTTCTTTCTTTTTCTTTTCTTTACTTTCTTTTTTTTTTTTTTTTTTTTTTTTGCAGTACTGGGAGTTGAACCATGGGCCTCGCACCTGCATGCTTTGCAAGTGCTGGACCACTGAGCTGCACCCCCAGCCCATTTTTTCACTTTTTTTTGAGACAGAGTCTCACTAAGTTACGCAGATCGCCTCTGGTCTCGAACTTGCGATCCTCCTGCCTCCGCCTCCAGATTTGCTGGGATGACAGGCATGCGCCACCACACCCGGCTCGGCACCCTTATTTCCAATAGGGCTTCCTAGTTTTCCCTTGGAGCCCGTCTGAATGTATCTCTTAAATAGCATTCCACGGGGGCCAACACTTTCTTTAACATGTTAATCCTCCACCCCAGCACGTGTGCTATGCCCACAGAACTCCACTTATAATTTTCCAGTAACACATCTTTTCTGATTACGAATGGGGCTACCTCTGGTAACCCCAACACAAATGGAAAACAACTTAAATTGAAAATGCATTTAGTCAGGGCTGGGCACGGTGTCCCATGCCTGTGATCCCAGCAACTTGGGAGGCTGAGGCAGGAGGATTGCAGATTTGAGGCCAGAGGGAGCCCACGTAACTTAGCGAGACCCTGACTCAAGATGAAAACTAAAATGGGGCTGGGGGCACAGCCCAGTGGTAGTGTGGGTGCAAAAAGTATCTGCGAGGCCCCGGGTTCAGCCCATCAGTAAGAAAAAAAAAAAAAAAGAATAAAAAAGAAATACGTGGAGTCTACCTAACCTCTTGAACACAGCTTAATCACACAGCCTGCTGCAAAGTGTCTGTCTGTGCTCACAATCAAGCTGTGGACAGGGAGCTGTGGCTCAGGGCTGTCACCTGGCACCACTTGACAGTATCTAACGGCATCTCATCAGCCCAGGAAAGACCAAAATTCCAAGCACAGTGTCTACTGAGCGCCCACCGCTTCAGCGCCATGGTAGAAAGTAAAAATAAATCCAGCCATCGAACGTCGGGAACTGTTTGCACAGCAGTTCTACCATCGCAGTGCAGAATGTGACCTGAGAACCGGCATCATCATCATTGCCTAGGAGCTTGTTAGAAATGCAGAGGCTCAGGCCCCACTCCAGGGCCTTTTAACAACATCTCCACGGGACTCACGGGCACCTTGAAGTTTGAAAAGCGTCAACCTAGAGCCAGACCACAGGAATCCAGGGGCAGAACGCCCACCTAGGATCCCAGCACTGGGAGGCAGAGGCAGGAGGATCGCGAGTTCCAGGCCAGCCTGGGCCTGGGAGACCGCCTGGGAAAACCAGGTGCTGTAGGCTTGGGAGAAGGACCCGGCAACCCACTCCCAGAAACCAATCCGCCATTGAAAGCCTTATGAATAGCCCGGACGCACTGACAGTAGTGTTTCGCTTTTGCACCACAGGGTCCCTATGAGTCAGACACCGATTCGATGGCACCTAACAACAACAACAACAACAACAACAACAACAACAACAACAACATATTATACAATTTATGCGCTTCCCAAGACAATTCCTACTTATTCGATGTGGCCTAGAGATGCCAAGGGGTTGGACACCTCTGATCTAGTCCCTTCCTTTTCTCTGGTTCAAAAAGTAAAAAAATGGGCTGGGGGTGCAGCTCAGTGGTTCAGCACTTGCAGAGCATGCAGGCGCGAGGCCCTGGGTTCAACCCCAGTACCGCAAAAAAAAAAAAAAAAAAAAAAAAAAAAAAAAAAATCGATCCAGACTGAACTGATCGAGATTCTCCACCTCCCACCCGCGGAAACTTTCCAGATGCGCAGGTGCAGGGCGCCCCCTGGTGGCGGCAAAGTAGCATTGCGCCGCGTTCTCCCGCCGTTCGCCTTCCTCCACTCCCAACCCTGCAGCTGCCAGCCGGGCCTGGCACCTGGGAAGCCCCGTGCCCAAGGCTCAGGACCCCCTCGCCGAGTCCCCTGAGAGCCCAGCCAGCCTCGCAGCAAGCCTGGCCTCCCAGGGCCCAGGATCTGCGGCCACCCGGCCCCCAGGTCCTGCCTGGCCTTGGCCCCCTGCGCCTTCCTCCTCCTTGCTCAAGGCCAGCACGTTGTACCCAGCGCACCTGGACAGGAGGCCGCGCTCCGGAGCGCAGGGAGGGCTGGAAGGAGCGGCGCTTTCGTCTCCATGGCCGGATGCAGGGCCTCCACCTCCAGATCCACCACCTCCCGAGGATGTGGCCCGGCCAGCCGCTCCCCTCTCAGAGTCGCTCAGCTGTCCTGTAGAAAATAGGTGGATGTGGCCAGGCGTGGTGGCTGCACCTGTGATCCCAGGACTCAGGAGGCTGAGGCAGGAGGATCACGAGGTCCAGGCCAGCCTGGGCCTCGCGAGACCCTGTCTCACCCTCAGATCTCGTCTCCAGGTGGGGGAGGAGCCTGGCGTAGTGGCACCACCTGTGAGCCCAGCATTTGGGAGGCAGAGCAGAAGGGTCTGGAGTTCCAGGCCAGCCTGGGCCTCAAGAGACCATCTCTCAAAAAAAAAAAAAAAAAAAAAAAAAAAAAAAAGAGAGAGAGAGAAGAAAATGGAAGGAGGGAGACAGGGAGGGAAGAAAGAAAACACGGGAATTTAGACCTAATAACCTACCGGCCAAAATGTTCTGGAATCAGAGGATTCATTCTTGTAGAATGAAATAATCTCCAAAGAACAAGACCTTTGGCCCCCTCTAACAGGAAGTTCCAAAGCTACCGTGGGCTCCCAAGTAACCTTTATGAAAGGAATCAAATGGCTCCACCCATTGGCTAAATTGGAATGTAACTCTAGATTTTTTAATTATAATTTTTGTTGTTTTTTGAGACAGTCTCACACTGCAGCTGAGGCTGACCTGGGCCTCACTATGTAGAGTCGAACTCACAGGGATCCTCCTGCCTCAGCCTCAGCCGAGATTACAGGGGGGAGACGAGCTTCAAATTATAATTATTAACACCTTATTTGTACAAATTAATGGGAGTCACTGTGGTATTTACGTACATGAACAGTTTTGGTTTTGAAGCCTCCCTGAAGTCCTTGCGTGGACTGCTTAAAATGCATATTCTGTAGGACCTGGGGAAAATAACCTGCGCTCCTCCCCAGAGGTCAGGGCTGTGGAAGAGGGAGAGACCTTCCACACGGCCCTCCCCTGTGCGAGGGAGGAGGGCAGCATGGGGAAACTGAGGCCCATGGTTCCGGGAGCAGCTGCTGTGTGGGGTATGGGGTACAGTGAAGAAATCAGGCAGAAGCGAACAGGTACCATGGCAGGGGGGGGAGGGAGGGGTGTCTTGGTGCCTCGCTGGAGTCACAC
This sequence comes from Pedetes capensis, assembly GCA_007922755.1. Classification (NCBI taxonomy): domain Eukaryota; kingdom Metazoa; phylum Chordata; class Mammalia; order Rodentia; family Pedetidae; genus Pedetes; species Pedetes capensis. The sequence goes on from VMDO01011244.1 coordinate 67,709, forward strand.
AAGGTAATGGTCCCAACTGGCGCTGGTGTGTGGCTTTCTTTTTCTTCTTCTTCTTTTACTTTTTCATATACATATATATATATATATATATATAT